>JAQIXP010002455.1:0-15047 GCA_034700285.1 Proteroiulus fuscus
GAAAGGAATCAAAGAAGCAGGTAAACTGGATTGAACCAGTTATTTTTTAGAAAATTATAGTCACATGACTAAAAATGCTATTGAAAATGAAATCTTATGTCGTGTCAAGGGTTAATCCTTTTATTTTTTCTAAATTTCTATTGGTGGAAAATCCTTAGAAAATTTAGAGTAATTATCACTCCAGAACGGGGCATTATCAGGTGAGATAATGCACCAGAGTGTGTTATTGACAAATAATGTATGTTTCACATGTATTGCATCAGCCTGATTACAATCTGAAATACTTAATATTCCACGAATTTATACTAATCTCAAGAAGTTTTGGAATTGAAAAAAAATGGCTTGATCAATGGTTTCTATTTACAGTAATTCCAAAGACATGGAATGTGTAGCAAATTCTTCAAACAACGAATTACCATTTTCAAATCCAAACCATTAGGGGATTTATTAATCCATGTATACACAAAACATAAAAGGATTATAATACACAAGTGCATTTTTCCTGTATTTTCCTATTCTTTCTCTGCGGCCTTATTAAAATTCATTATCACATTCTGGTGCCATCTAAGAAGATGACATATCCACAAACATTCACCCATGTTACGGCTCTTGCATGAATTATGCATTGAATGTGCTTAAGTCTTGGCAGCCTCAATCGATATCATTTGAAAAGAAGCCATCTACAGGCTCAGCATGGCCACCAGTGTGAATATTATACACCTCACTACACCTAAAGTTCATGTACAAGATGTGAACTCATATATACACACATGCTGTTATCTAAAATATAGTATACTATCTCGCATCAAAAGGAAATCCGTGAAATAGCACGACTAAAAGCAAGATCCAAAACAAATAGAAAACTTAAAACATTTTAAAAGGCAAGAATTTACATACACGTTTCGGACACAGCTAAGATGTCAATGCACGGAAATTCTATTATCAACTCAGCAACTCAATTATGCCTCATTTGTGACTAGACAACATGACATGGCACAATCTAATCTCATTTGCCGTCATAAGTGCATTGCCATGCAGATTTTTATTATATTACTTTCCCGAATTATATTCTTAAAAATGGGGATTACAGATAATCCCTTATGAAAACATTACAAGTACGAGATCCAATGCCATAGTGTCTACCAGA
Source organism: Proteroiulus fuscus (assembly GCA_034700285.1). NCBI lineage: Eukaryota > Metazoa > Arthropoda > Diplopoda > Julida > Blaniulidae > Proteroiulus > Proteroiulus fuscus. The sequence continues at coordinate 1,148 of JAQIXP010002455.1, forward strand.
GTAACTAGACTGCTCAAGACCAGAAATATGGCTGTTTTGAATGAAAAGTATGGGTTTTCAAGACTTTTATGGATAATTATTTTCATTTAGGCCTACTATTAAGGATATCTACAATTACGTCAATTGTACTAAATTTAACCCAATCTTCCTAACTGAGTCAATTTCAAAAAGATGAACATCGAACATACACACTTAAAGCGAAAGTCCCACTTTGAAAGAAGGTGGCTGCATAGGAAGAAGAGCATGAAAAATTAGGAAAGCCATGGAAATTGCAGTTTGATTTGAGTCTATAATCATCAACTAAAATATCCTGAATGCAAAGATTTGGTTGCAAATGCAAAGCCCAAGTAAGCATCTTTTTATTGGCAGTATTTAGTGCCCTCTACTAGATAAATGGCATCAGCTCCCATGGAACACGTACAGAAGCTTGTTCTATTGAGTGCGCCACCAACTTACAGTATAACCCGCAGAAATCTATGGAAAAATGGCGTCATAACATTCATTTAGCAAACGTCATGATTTCTTCAATATGGAAACTGCTTCAATTATTGGCCCAACCATTGATATCTAGCAAACTTAAACATCACTTGTTACAAGGTAGGGCTTTGTTTTTAAATAAAATTAACCGTTTTGGAATAAATGTTTCAAAATGCATTTCTAAGAAGCATAAGATCCATGCATGCCTTTTCCTAAAAACCATAACCAAATATATGACTTTTGATAAGTAAGTCCCTAAATTTTGCCTTACAATTTAAACATTGCAGACTTAGATTGTAGCTATGGAGGATGTTTAATCCCTATAATCTAACCCTCTCGGATGCAATCCTTTTCAAGTATTAGTCCCGCGTTGCAAAACATGGTAATCTATTTACCGGAACTTTTTATTCAATTTTTATTCAAGAGGCAAGTTGTTTGAAATCAAGTTGTCTCTTTGCAATCGCTCAATCCACGATCCATGAGTTGAAAAATTAGCATATATAGTCAGTAAAAAAAAATAAATACCAGTACAAAGAAAGCTCAAGAGAGTTACAAGCAAAAGCAAATGTATAAAGCAATTGAGCACCTGTGACATTCAACATATTTTGCAAGTTTAACTAACTGAATATCAATTTCTTGCGAGAAACGGAGAGAAAAGATAACGACAGAAGTAAGGAGCAAAAAGTCAAACTTTATGTACATGTATTTGTGAAGCAAACTTTCAGTGGTAAAATTTCACATAACAAAGTGGTGGGCGAAGGTATTTAGCTCCTAGTTCGATTTTTCTCTGAAGAAGAAAAAAAAATACCAAAACTATATCGAAATCCCAATTCTATGCTTCCATGCATACATTTAACATATATACTTTTTTCACCCAGTGAAATGTATATAAAGGAGCATTGAAGCAGAATGATCATGTGAATTGGTGAGGCAATTGCTCCAAAAGGGATTGTTCTATTTGAATGGTTGTATAGACACACCAAAAACCAATTGGAATAATACTCAATGAATTCTTAATAGGTCAGGAAAATTGGATAGGTTTGGATAAACAGAAATCCACTCAGATAAATAAGTGCTGTCTAGGCCTTGCATTTGAGGCTTTGGTCAAATTTTAAATTTCAAAGGGATTTTTCTATACAATTGGTACGTAAACATCTCTATCTGCATATACGACCAATCCTGAAACTGTCAAAGCACACCAAGGTAGGAAAATATAATCATCATGGGTCATAGACTCATTGAGGTCAGTCATGACCAAGTCTTTGGCCATTATAAAATCATCACCAATTTTACTTATTCCCATTTTCCCACTTTTAGTCGCTGTGAGTGTAGGCTAAGTGGCGCCACATCGCGACAGGATTTGAAAGCATTTTTGTTGGCATAGTACTAATATTGGAGCACCATGTGATATTAGCATTTTTAATTATTTCCTAAGTGTTATCTTCTCAAAAGAGTATCGTTTCATGTTGGACATAAAGTAACTTTGCATATTTTAGTGATATTCCAATATCATTTCACCCCCCTCAAACCTTCTTCCCCACTTTACAAGCTCTCGTGTGATTTATAGATAGTACCAGGACTCCTAAATTGTATAAAGCTGTAACACGCTACAGAAATTAAAATGTCCTTCCCAAAAATAGAACTTCCCATTATCAAAGACCTAAAATTGAATTGAGCAGCAAACTGCACAATTACGGAAAATTGCAACAAAATATATTTTTCTTGCCCATAGGCAACTATTATTCTTTGGTTTTTTTCTGACTATATCTGTCAAAAAATCCATCTCCTGCGATGTGTAACCCACTAATGAATTCTATCTCCTACTTGTTATTCTGGCCCATGGGCCTGTTTGCCTTTTACAACTTAACCGTAATTGTTGTTGCCTTAGCCTTAATTGGCCTGCTTCACTCATCTCCAAACCCTTTGTTTCGTTTAATCATTTTCATTGTGTTTGAACACAATTGGCTCGCAATTTGGACCACCCTAGCTGAGCTCCCAACACAAATTATTTCATCTGGCTTTTTTAAGTTTTAATACAATAGTTCCTTAAAGTAACTATTTTTCTTAAATTTTCGCAAACACATTCCTCATATACTTAACTCCATGTTGAACATAGGACAATTTCCGTACAAAAAAATAGAAATATTATTGAATTGTGTCTTAACATTATTGGAATATTTTAGAAATTTCCACTTATAATATATTTCTAAAGGATCATTATTTTTCCAATTACATGTATATGATTTTAATAGCATTTTTGAGAGATTTTATTGTATACTCTAATTACAATATTAATGATATCCCATTCAAAATTTAGGAAATCTGAGAAATAAATGGATTATAATGACATAGAAAACATGCAGTCTTTCCTAGTCATGTAGCCTATAATGTCAAATAAGGTGAATTCAACTTTTAAGGCAGCTGAAATTGATCCCAATTTTAATATCTTAAAACTTAGGAAAATTTGTGGAAATATAGTATAAAATCAATGAAGATTAATACAAAATTGGCAAAATATTGAACAAATTTAAAAAATAAACGTCTAAGATGGAAATCTAATACCTGTATGGGCATTTGCACTAAAAATGTTACCAGCTATAGATGTGACTGGCTTGTTGTTCCCAGTAACTCAGTTGCCTTGCATTTAGGGCGCCATATTTTAGAAAACTGAAACTAACTATCTTTAATTTTTCACATTTTTCAGTTTTTTAAACACTTTTGACATCAGAACATTTCATCAAAGTGCTATTTAATTTTCACCTTGTTCATGAGAAAAGTACTTTTGCAAAGGTGCACAAATTAGCCTACTAAAAATCAATAACATAGCACCTATACTGGTTGAACTGGTATAAAACACATTTTACATATTCATGCAAACTACCAAAATATGTTTTACTTTTTATGCCAGTTGAGTATATATATGTACCTAATTTCATATAGCTAACAACAGCAACTGTTACCATCAACCGCATTACCATTATATCATACTGAAAAAGATTAACAATTCTATAATAATGTGCACTGCATAATTAAAGGCACAAGTTTACGTCAAAATTATTCAGCTAAATTTGAATGCATTTTATACGCCAGATGTCCACATGTGTAAATCAGTGCTCAAGTATCTTCACAAATCTTTTACAATTTAGGCCTAAGAAAGAAGATTATCTATAATAAACCCATATTGTATGCAAGTAAATAAATAAAAGTGAAGAAAAGGGATCTATGATAAAGAAACAGAAGTGCAAAACTTGTTCATATTATCATACAAATCCCAAAATGTCGATGGTAATCAAATTTAGAGCAATCATGAACCAGGTTGAGATGGCACATAAGAGCAAAACAATACGAGCCATAGAATTCGTGCAAATAAACTAGCATTTTCCAAAAAATAAATATTGAATAATTATACTGCGAATGGAATCCAATTATCATGGTCATGTTGATCATGATCTAAAATGTGATCAAGATTCAGAAAGTAATTTATGATTGTAAGTAGAATTAAAGGGAAAGTCTCACCGCTACTAGATTGATTTTTAAATGCAAGACTTAGCAAAAGAATTCTAGATAAAAGAAAAATATTGGTATTTTACACTTAACCAGAGTCAGTAATCCTCAATAGAACTATAATACTTGATTGTATTCTTTCAGAAGCGTCCTCTGTTAATTGCTTTCATATTTGAAAGTGTCATTTTTGGCTTCACTTTATTTTAATGCAATAGTCAGTCATTTAGTGATGGATTTGTGTAATTTAAAAGTGGTGACTAAGCTTCAAAAAGAATCGAATGAGGATCATCGAAATAAGCTTTTTGAGGACAATCTATGTATAATAACATATAATTAACAATTATAAAAATTATAAAAAATAGTTGGTGGACGATTAACTTACTCTCTGACACACAAAATGAATTTATATGGAATTCCTAAAATGGCGGACTTATTTGCTCACACTCTCACTAGGGTGACAAATGATAAATCTGTCGATAATATTATGTCTGCTTTCACTGAACTTCATTTTACACCAGTCAGCACTATTTTCTTTGTGGTATGTTTAGTACCATTTAACACACTTATCAACTTTTAGTATTTGTTAATTTAAAAATAAATGTTAATTCATGGGTGAAACTTTTTCTTTAAAGTTGTGCAATAGGCCCCTACAAATACACTGAAACCGATCTAACCATGCATATATATATATATAGTTTTCATTTCAGGAATAAAATTTACTAAAATATAAGGTTCTATCCTCATGAACATGATCGTGCATGTAATTATATATTTCTAAAGACTATTTTGCTGTTCACAAATAATGTTTGTGAAAAAGATACGTTGAAAAGTAGCATAATAATAAACGCATGTGTATAAATAAATATAGAAATTCAAATTCATGACACGTTGCATCACATAAACACATACGTATATAAGAAAGGGAAATTTATACGAGTATGTGCCTGCATGCAGGTTAATTCATTGCATTTGCACTAAACTGAATTACATTTTTCATAAAAACCTAAACATGCACATTTTACGAATATGAATCACTTTATATATAGTATAAAAAAACTATTTTAGTATTAAAGGCATTGAAAGCATGTGTGAATATGCAAAGTGTTTGTGAAAGCTTTTAACAGTTATGACTAAAATAAAATAACTAATATCACGAGTAGCCTAATTTATACAACAATAAACAAAATGAGAAATGTCTATGCATAGGCCTATTTACTTGGTATAAGAGATTGAAGAAAACATTTGAATCTCGTTTTGGTTATTGAGCCTGAAAAATTGCACAGACCAAGAAATACATGTTTTGCAAAGAATTTCTATATAACACTATATAATATAATAACTATAATCCATGCAAAGAGTTAAAGTTTGTTTTTATTTATTTTTTTTTGCAAATTATTCATTATTTATTTATTTATTTTATTTTGTTTTTGCAATTGCATGCAATAAAATAAATACGTTATTAAGTTTTTTCCCCCGAATTAAAAGTTATGCTAAAGGAGTACACAGATGTCCCAAAATAAATGTAGATGATTTTATTTTGTCAAAATATGAACAGTTGTAAATGACTTTTACTAAATTTACTTTCTGGGGTTTTATTTTTGCAAAACTTTTAAAATATAATAACATTTATAAATTCTAAAATGACTCAAAAGTAATTTTTAAGATTTTCCTTTATATAGGCCTACCATTATATATAATGGCTTTACTTGATAGTATCGTTTTCATAAAAACATATTTCCAGTTTTATTTTGCAAAAATAAATTTACAAGAGTTTATTTAAGCAAAATATAAATTACAGGAATTAGTAAATTTAAATTTTTTTAATTGTATTTATTTATTTTAAAATGTGCTGCGCTTTCAATGGGTAATTTTATTATTTCAAATATACATGTATACAGAGTTTAACGCATAAATAAAATGTAGGATTTAATTTGTTGCAAACTATAAGTACATTTATAAAAGTATATAAAATGAATTGCAAATTAGATTTTTTGGAATTTTTTTTGGAATTACAACCATATTAGAATTAAGCAAGTACAACTTTTACAAATTTTTTAAAATATGAAAACTTTCATATTCTTCAACTAGTTTATGACTGATGGCACATTCCATGCAAAGAAGTGTGTAGTAAAATGCCAGCAAGAAGAAAGCTAAAGTTCTTATACAATATTCATCCATGGGCACTAACATAATATAAGTCTGTACAAATTTGACATAAATGCAATTCATCATTACTCCATATTTCAGAATAAAAAATACTTCCTGTATTTCTGAACGATAAACCAACTTTATAAAGATGAACATGATACAATAAAATTTGCATTTGTATGCATAACAACAATGATGTGCACACACTATAACTGCTTGCATGTATGCATGCATGCATATGTGTATGCACCATAAAAGCTCAAGAGAGCAGTAATTGCTAACTATATATAAAACTGTATCAAATGTATTTTTTTAATGGATGATATACTTATGTTAGTATGCAGTATATAATAGTTACATATGAAATAGAAACATCCATCATAAGCATGCATATATTTACAAAGGACCTTTATGACATTGCACGCAAAAAATAAATGCATTTCTGCTTGGTTAGAAGAAAAATAAAGGTATACATGTTCAAGCAAATGAACACAAATTATTTACTTAAATGCAGCCATTTGCAATATTTAAAGAATTTACAGTATATACTGAATATGCCTGCTCAACAAATGGGTGAACTAGACTGGAGAATTGAAATGGACAAAACAGGTAAGCTAATTCAGATTGTGATAAGTTATAATTCAGCAAGAATCGATCCATTTTAACTGTATATATTCAACTGATTATGCTCCAATTCACTATAATTTCTTGAACATTATGAAATTTATTTTTGGTTTGGCACCCACTTGCAGCACAAAGTTCTATAATTAAGGTCACGAAATTTTAAACAAAAATTTACATTAAAGTTTAGCAGAATAGCATGCTACGTCATCACGATTTCCATTGAAGCAATTGTTGCTTCTATATATATATACATAAACTTTAAAGCAGTGTTTTCTTTTGCAGACAGGTTTGCTATACAGAAAGTCATCTCATTAAATAGGAAATGCATTTTCTGTATAAATAAGTATACATTAATTTTATTTTACATTTGGGAAGTATGAAATTTTTGTTTATAATTAATTCCATTTAGTTAAAGTTAATTTTAGCTAGTTGTAAGTAGGCCTATACTATCCTTGTTTCAGTTATAGAAGAACTTCCATACAGCTATAGTCCTTTACAAGCACTTGCAATTAAGTCAGAAGCACTTTATAGTTGCAAGAACTTCCTGATAATTGCAATTGTTCTATATGATAAAAAATATCTAAGTTTACAGTATATATTTTTTTCAAGAGATTTCATAAATTTGCAATAAATAACAATACTATTGCTCACGAACCTTTCAGTTCTCACCCCATTCTTAGGCCAATATTTGCATATAGTCAGAAACCTAATTTGCACGTCATTTGTATGGATGTGCCTCAAAGTATTTGCCCAAGTGAATCAGCATTTGTGGCTACTGACAATCCACATATGTTTTGCTCCATATATGTGTATATGACCTGTATGATGTGTCTCTAAAGATGCTTGGTTTTGCATGCATTGCCAGTAAAAAAAAGTCAAATATTTGTTATATTCACATGTAGTTTGCTAGGAGAAAGGGTGCAATGGTCAGATTTTCCCATGCCATACACAATTGCTTTAGATATAGGCATTTTGGACTCTGTCTGGTCTCTTACCAAATCTTGCTTTTGCTTTATTGTGCAAGTGCTTTGGGTAGTAATCTAATATTGCCCCATGTTTGCAGGAGTAATGTGCATCGAAATTGGCCAAGATTTCGAAGGAAACTCAACGTTTACCAATACAATTCAGGACAATTCTATACTGTGTGTGCATGAAACATACAGAAAAAAGGTTTGGTTTAAAAAGTTGCCCTATTCTTTAAATTCAACAAGGACCTCCACTTTTGTCAATGTAAGACAGTTTCCATTTATTTGAATTGCAATGTGCAATCTGCTATTATTCCCAACCGGAACATTTAAATGTGCACAGGTCTTTAGGTTTTTGCCTGCATGAATAGTTTTATTTTTGAAAAGCTTAGACATACATGCATGCGATTGCAAATAATTCAAGGCAAACTAAACAAAATGTATACTGTACGAAAGATCCACACTGGCCTTATTCCCAAATTAATTTTATAATTTTGTTTATAAATAGTTGATTAAATTTTTCTTAATAACTTGTTAGTAATTTGGCTTGGCCAACCGGAGAGCTCAAATCAAAAACCACATGAATCCATTTTTTGCTGATTTCAAATAAGATATTACTGTTGATATATATAAAAATGCTAAATCATTAAAGAGTTGGGTTATGATAGGAAAACGTTTCTCATTTTGACCACTGAAAATTATAATGTGAAGGTGCAACCAAAAGTGCAAGTTTCTAGCTTAAAAAAAAATAAGCTCAGAATTTTAAAATAACTATTTTTTCTCAAAACAAGAAATCTGGACTCATGTGGTTTTTGTACTCAGCTCTTCAGTTATTTCTCATAGATTTTCTGAAAAACTGAATCCAGTAACATTAATTAAATTGGTTTTCCTATAAGCTGCACTAATTTACTCTATGTAAGCAAATATTTCTCCTATAGATGCAAAAAAGATCAATATTTTCATAGGAAATACAATTTTATAATAATAAATTTACCCAAACTGTATCAAGGTCAAAAGCATGATTTTTTAAAAACATTTAATTTCAAAATAAATACCATTTATTCTATAAATTCTTTTTTTTTCTTTTTGAAAAAAAAATGTAAATTCACAAAATATGAAAAGCTTAAGGCATAAATAGAAGTCCATTTAATTTGTGCAAATCAACTGAATTCCTTAATGATATTCTTAAGTGCATGTTAGCCCTAAGGTGCCTTCGCAGCACTTATTTCTATTTGTATGCAGGTATACTAAGATCTAATAAAGACGAAGTGAACAGATGTCAAGATCTCCATTTTAAAATATTAAGATCGATGCCATCTATTTATCTTTGTTTAGCTTGAAGGTTGTTATAACAAATATTAAGTTATAAGTGAAAATACATGTAAGCAACACTTAAAAATGTGATTGATGATTGGATACTAACATTCATGCTACTCATTTCAGCCTTTAAGTTTTTCCCCAACTCCAAGTGGCTAAAAATGTATTTCCTCGATATTAATATATACAAGCTTTTTGATAATTTGTCTTGGTGAAAACAGGAAATTACTACACAAGCTGGTGTAATAGTAATTACATTGAATATTTATGGAGCAAATAAATAATAGTAAAAATAAATTAAGTTAATTTGAATAATGTAAATAGTGCACTGGGAATAAAATAGATTTTAATAATTTAATTGTATACAGCAAAATGCAAAGTGCTATATTCAATGCATGTTTAGGTCTGCATACGTCTACAGTGTTAATTTATAAGGGTGAAATAGCTTATATAATTAAAGCTGGCTGAGCCAGATAAAAGCATGCATGAGGATGAGAGAATTCAATTTACCTAAAAACATATATATTTTGAATGCATAGTTAGAATTTTCAAGAAGGTTTTAAGCCAGTGGATTTTTTTTTACTATTTCCTTTTGCTCTGGTCATTTCGCTAATTAAAAATGCTGTATATATGACCTTTCCAGTCTCCAGCATGTATACTGCAGCAGTATAATTAAATGCAAACAATTCATTTAATTGAAAGCATAAAATTTTTGTTTTGTTTTGTTAAATCCTGTGCAATTATAGCTCAGATATTTTAACATATAGTGAAAACCTTGAATTAACAATATTCATGGAAAATTAAAAACTTTACATGAAGAAAAGGCATGCTATTAGATACGTAAAAATAGTTTACAAGATAATTTTCTTGTGCAAAAATCTTATTAACATGCATGCTTTCCAAAAGTGTTGCAGATGTTAAAAATTTGGCTATATTGAGTTCAGGTCAGTTTTGCGAACAAATGGCTTGGATAACCCATTCTCAAATCCAACATTTAATCTTGTGTTAAATAAATATAAAATCAAGCAGATGCAACAGGTTCTATATTAAAGAAATTATACGACGTTTGCTAAATATTAGGCACCATTTTTCAATAGACTTCAGCAGACATTGATATTTGCTGCCCTTCCATGGAGACTCGATCAGAGAGCAGTGGCGGATATAAGGGGGGGGGCAGGGGGCCATGGTCCCCCCAAGGGACAAAATTGGCGCCCATCACCCGGCGACCATTGCACCCCTCTATTTGAGACTATTTTAAAATTATTAAATTAACTTTGTTTATCCTTCAACCGAGTGTTGAGTCAAAATTTTGATGATTTTTCAGGGAAATTTTGAGTATTTATGAAAAAAAAAAAATCGCCTGCGGCGCCATTTTTTTTCAATTTTTCACAAAAAAGTTCACATTTTGGCCTGCCACCATAATTTTTGAACAATTTTTGGTTGGGATTCCGCCCCCTCCTGCCCAATGGATTTCTTCATACGGCCCTGCAGGGTGGTCGTTTTTGGGAATTGCTTCGTTTTAGAGCTTGGCGCCCACCCTTAATAAAATGGCCCTCCCACCCAAAAAAAGAAATTCCTGGATTCGCCACTGTCAGAGAGGGCAGCAAAATGCCAGTCTTCCCTCCCCCCACCCCCCAGAAATTTTCAGACTAATACTAGATAAAATGGCAAAATTTGGGATTATTTTAGCCCATTTTGGAGTGATTTTTGAGTAAAAAAGTCGCCTGCATTGTGTCCGCCATTTTAATATCCACCTCTTTGCAGACGACGCTTTCTGCTATGTATAAGGTGAATATCGCTTCAACATAAACCAAGTACGGTACTTAAGTACTTCGACCCAGCGTTTTTGGCGAAAATAGTCTCTTTAAAACGTTAAATAGCAATAGGGTGCTGCGTGCTTAACAAAATTTAACTTATTTAATGCTATTCATACACAGATATAAACACTGTTCAAGTTTTCCAAAAAAGCAAACAGACAAAATATAGGCCTACAGTCTGACAATAGGTCCTTGCCCAGATTTTCAATTTCAACTTTCTCGTTTTTATACCTTCGTGAAACACTATTTATTCGCTTTGATTTGAAAATATATGTTCAAATATCTTGTGAGCCGTATGCGATCGCCTATTTTCAGGGACCTTAATCCCATTGTAAAATCATACGGCTAAGCAAATAACTACACAACTTCATCGTCGTCTATCCAGCTTTAAAAAAGTAATAAGCGTTTTCATGAGTAATGAAATCTAAGGATTGAAAAAAAAACTTAAAATCTGTATCATGGCTTCAAAGAAATCTTTTAAGCCAATGATATAAAACATCCCTCACTTCCCAATTTAATTATATAGAGGAGAAACCGAGCAAAGTTTACTCGAAAAAAATAACATGCTAGTAATTATAAAATGAATAAACATGCATCACTGCGATTACGTTTAATAGGCCTACATTTCCTAGAAATTCGTGGGCAGGATAAAAACATTTTTGAAGCTCAATTGCTCGGCCAATTGCCATTAATCATGATCATAACAATTTGCCTAAAGTTATGGGTCTAGACCATATAATCTAAATTCATAAATTTGTGACAACAGTATATACGCCAGAATGAATAGTCAAATTCCATTTATTCGCAAAAGACGTCCATTCCATTAAAAAATTTTTTTTTACAGAATTCTGCATATTTCAGAAGAAACCTTTGCAGATTGGGCTTACTGTCAAATTAGTTCCTAATTATTTGTAGTTTTTTTTTAAAAAAAACATTGATGGCATTTCCAAGATGTAATATATTAATAACGAATTGATTAATTACTTCAGCAGAATGTTTATAATTGCTCAAATTTCTATATAACTGGTCTCATTGCTTTCTTTAAAAATGTGAAATATTGTCTGTGAACTGAAAGACTAAATTCACAATTTAATAAACTGACTCTGGACTTGACTCAATATGACAATTTTTGAGAAATGAAAATCTGAAGATTCTATTTCTTCTTTCATAATATAATTTATAAAACTTCCAAAAACTTAAAATATAGGCTACTCTCAAAACTCAATAAATTATTTTTTAAAAAAAACTTTAAACAAATCTCATGTAATAACTCCCAAAACATTTCCAACAACTCCTAAACCTTAAAAAAATTTCCAAAAAATTCTTAACAAATTCACAAACAACTACCAAAAAGCTCTCAAAATCTCTCTGCAATATTCTCAACATCTGTTAAAAAAATTTCCAAAAACTCTCAGAACAACCCTAAAAACTACACAAAAAACACAAAAATATTAAATCAACATAAATGTCTGTAGCCTACTCTTAAAAAAGTTCCAAAAAACTATTACAGACTCAAAAAAATTTCAAAAAAAACTCCCTAAGACTCTCATAAAACTCTCATATAAAACTCATATAAAACTCTCCCAAAACTCTAATAAAGCTCTCATGAAACTCTTTACAAACATTCCTAAAACAGTCCCAAGAAACCCTCAAAATTTGTAAGTTCTAAGCTCAATCTTGACTTGATAGCCTCATGAAGAATCCGATTCTTCTACAACTGCATGGGGTTTTTTTTTATAAATTATACTGGTATTTATTTTTTACATTTTCTGTGAATCAGTGCTACACTTGACAAGCAGAATTTAACAAACTACGAGCTCGCAGTTTCCCTAAAGGAAATTTTTGGAGAGCTTTCTCCATCAGCATATATAGTAAAAATCCTCCAATCATTTAAAAAAAAGAAAAAGATTATTTAATCTATGATATTTGCATATCATTCCTTTTCTTTACCGTGAATTCATTGTATGTAATTACGTATAAGAGCCGCTTATTTATGTACTTTCCCTGCGTTGATGGTTAATTATAATACAGCAGTGCTCAAAAGAAGTAAATAAATTGGTCCATTTGTTTTGCTTAGTTGGGAGGGGATAGATGCATAATCTAAGCTATTTTAAATGACATTAAATTAAGGCCATAAGAGTTAATGAAAATGGCTTATGAAAATGCACGCACACTGCAATGACGCACCCCAAAACTGTTATCGAAAAATCATTAAGAAGCAAAGGCATTGTCAACTCCATGCAAAATGTTGACGATCATTAATAACCACGATATTGGAATGCTACCTAAATTGTAATATAACCCTAATCACAGTTTATTCGCAGTATGTTCAACAAAAGAGTGAACTGTAGAATGGATTGAGCCATGTAGACATGAAAATTCCTACAGATTATTAATGCTTTATAATATATAGTTGAAGGATGATGTCACTGATCGAAATCAAGGTCTCTGATTGGGCCACACAAATTGCTTATTTTTAGTTGTCATAAGTTTAATGATATTAAAGGGAAAGTCCCACTTTAAAAGAAGGTAATTGTAGGAGGAAAAGCATGAAAAATTAGGAAAGGCAAGGAAATTGCAATTTGATTTGAGCCCACCAATCAATAAATAAAATGCCCTGAATACATGGATTTGGTTGAAAATGCAAAGCCTTAATAGGTGCCATTTTACTGACAGTATGTTGTGCCCTCTGCTGGATAAAAGACATGAGCTCTCATCATACACGTAGATATGCATGTCCTAGAGGACGCCACCAGCTTTCAGTGTCTGCATGCTGAAATCTACGAAAACTTGGCGCCTAATGTGTATTTGGCAAACGTGTAAAATTTTTCTTCAATATGAAAACTTTGCTGCAATTCTATTGTCACAGCCATTCATAGCTAGTAATTGTGAACAACTTACATTTCTCTTGTTACAAAGTGGGACTTTCCCTTCAAGGACTGGAGCTATTCAGGCGCGGATCCAGGGGGAAAGTCACAAGGGTCATGACCCCCCCCCCCCAAAAAAAAAAATGTTCAAAATCAAACTAGAAAATATGGGGAAATATGC
>JAQIXP010002456.1:0-15044 GCA_034700285.1 Proteroiulus fuscus
CAGCCTTCCACATTTTACGTAGCCTAACCTTACGAGCCAATAGCCTATGAAATTGAATGATCCAGATGGCGCTTTATATACGGTTGCCTTTCATTCAGACATGGAGAATCTCTCTATTTCTTACGCTTCACTCGGTCCATTAATAATACTTCTACTAATATAGTGATTAGTAAACTATACGCTTGGTCTTTACATATATGAAATCCCTACCAAATTGTTCTCTATAGACACTATATATGCCAAAGGTTTTAAGAAAAACTGTAAGGTGGCGTTTTATTTAGATAAGATGAATCTCCATTTGTCGTTCATTTTACTCGGTCGCACCGATCAATTACTATTTACATGATTCCAATAATGTAATTAATATAATGAAACACTCATAGGCCCATTTAGACCTGCTGTTAAGGGGGGGCCCGGTGGAATTTTACAATGTATTTTAGATCTCAAAGGGAGGGGGTCCGGTGGAATTTTATCATGTATTTCAGATCGCAAGGGGGGTCCCTGGCCCCCCCCCCCACCCTAAATGCGCCTATGAAAATACTCGGTCTTAATTTTTTAGACATTTAATAACATGCTACATTTAAAATGTTTTTTATATAGTTGAGCAAATAATTTTTTTAAAGTTGAGCACCGAATGGTGCTCGGTCTCGATATTATATATTTTATAGGGATTGTGCTAATTTTTGTTAAATAATTAAATTAATACTAATAATAATATTAATAATATAAATTTATTCAAAAATAAAAAGGATAATTAATGGGCCACAACAGGCCTCTTAATTAGTACATTAATTAAGTCATTTGAGAAATAGAAGGCCTAAAAATGCACATTCGCTAGTTTAACTTAGATAAAGTTTGCAGGAAAGCGAAATAAATTAAGCGTGAAGTAGCACATATGCACATCCATTAGTTTTCCTATTGAATAAAAAGAATGCAAAAAAAGGAGCGAAAATTGTCTTATTCGCTACTTCTACTTTAATAAAAATCCAGGTCTCGAGAAATTTTTAAAATATAAAACTGACGAATTAGACTATTCAGCACTGGTACCGTTTAGAAATGACAGCTTGTGGCTTATTCGCTACTCTTCACTTCTGTAACTTTAACAATTATTAGTTAAATTAATTAATTTCTTGAACTATAGGTTCATTAGGGATCCTAATGGGACAATAATCTCATTTTTTGACAAATTGGTTTATTCGCCACTTTTGAATTAAGCCATTGATATATTCCTTCTTTTTCCATACACCAATTCAAGTTTGTTACTGCATTTCCTCCTTTGTTAAAACAAGGCAATTTTCCCTATTGAAAAACCGGTTTTTCCGTGGTAAATCTTGCCTTCTCTTAACATTTTCATGAACTAAATAAAATAGCAAATCTGTACCAATGGCAGAGGTTTTACGCTTTAATTTTGAATTTTAAACAAAAAACTTTTCTTGCTTTCACTTTAATTGTTTCTGGTAGGTCCAATTTTCTCCAAAAAAAGTAGCATCTTTTCAATTTCTAGAATATGACGAATTGTATTCAGTTTTTCACCAAATAAGTGCTTATTATTTTGATTATTTGGGTTTCTAGTGCTAAAAATCCGTTTGCAATTCATTTGGGGGTAATTGCATAGCTTAATTACAGTCATTTGATTTCATCATATATAAAATAAATGCATTTGTTGTTGAATTTACGCTTGCTTCGGTTACATAATTTGTGCTGCCAGATAAAATGACCGAATTGCGTGCAAACATTTTTCACCAGAAATTTCGGTTAAAAAACAATTTCAAAAAATTTTCTTTTTGTTTCCTTTTTCTTTCAGTGACTGAGGTCATTTCATAATTTAGTGGGTTTGGTTCCTCACACGCCAATTTGTCCCTAATTCACCAGAAAATTTTGCCAAAAATGACAAAAAGTTACTATATGGTATAATAAAAAAAAATTTTAGCATACTACATTTTAGCAAATTTCTTAATTTCCTAAAAGAAGGCAACTTTCCCCATTAAAAAATCGGTTTTTCAATGGGAAATCTTGGCTTCTCTTAACTTTTATATCTAGTTTATATGTGATCTGGTATAGGCCTACCATTAAAGCATACCATTTGGCATGTCATAAAATGTTGTATACCAAAATAATATATTGATACCATAAAATATTGCTTTTGACATTCCATAAGAGATAAATCAGGCATATCAACATATGATATGATGTACCACTAGAATAAAGATACGTCATACCATTACCAAATTCTCTTTGAAAGTCATTGGGATGCCATTAAATATACAAGTTGGCATACCAACCTATATGATATGATGTACCAATTGAATAAAGCTACACCATACAATTACCAAATCCTTCTGGGAAGACATTTTAAGGTTAATTTAAAAATTTTGGCATACCATAAAATGTACCATTTGAGATACCATAAAATGTACCACTTGGGATACCATAAAATATAACATTTGGGCTACCATAAAATATACCATTTGGGATGCCATAAAATATACCATTTGGGACACCATAAAATATACCATTTGGGATGCCATAAAATATACCATTTGGGATGCCATAAAATATACCATTTGGGACACCATAAAATATACCATTTGGGATACAATAAAATATAACATTTGGGATACCATAAAATATACCATTTGGGATACCATAAAATATACCATTTGGGATACCATAAAATATACCATTTGGGATACCAACATATGAAAAGTGTCACTCGAATAAAGCTCCACCAGACCATTACTAAATCCTCCTTAAAAGCCATTATAAGGTCAATTGAAAAAATGTTAAGCTACCATGAAATATACCATTTGGCATACCAACCCACACCAACATATGATGTACCAAATCTTCCTTGAAAGCCATTTTGAGGTTAATTGAAAAATTAGGCCTAACCCATCCAAAAAAAATAAAATAATAATTAAAACAACATTTCGAGAAATGCAAGTTCCGACCCACACAATTTTAAAAAGCGTTAGATCATCTTTATTAAAACCAGTATAAATATTCATCAATTAAAAGAGCCTTGTCCCTTTTTTTCACAGCAAATAAAGAAAAGACCTCAAAACTATTTATTTTTCAAATTGAAAAAAAAAAAAAAATAATAAACTGCAATTTTTCAGCAATTTTCGTTGTTTAGTGAAGAGATTGAGCGGGAATTTTTCCAACCTTGTCAAATAATCACAAAGAAAGTTTTTCAAAAAACAACAGAAAAATAAGCCTAACTGGGATTCAACCTCATTCAATTGTCAAAAAAAAAAAAAACGGAAAAATTTCCCAAAAAATGTCTGCATTGTTCAATGTGACTTTGCATGAAAACGGCACAACCTTAAAAATCCCCAAACAAAAGTATCTAATAGGACACTGGCATACATTAAAAGAAAGCAATGGCCGCCATCTTGTTTTCATTTTGTGGTTTGGAAACATTGTAACACATTTTTACAAATTTTCAGTATATTTTTGTAGACATATTTCTCATTGAATTACAATGAAATTTGCAAAGCCATCAAAAATGCTTGCAAAAATTGAAAGTAGGCCTATTTTGTCATTAATTTTTCAAAGAAAGTTTTATCCTGACTTTTCCATACAAAATGATAGTAAACACATTTTTCCTGACTTTCAAAGACAATAAATACCTATTTTCCTCAATTTCCCTGACAAAATACAACTTTCCCTGACTTTTCCTGACAAAAAAGTTTTACCCAGACTTTTTCTGACAAAAAACACATATTTCCTTACTTTTCCATGACAAAAAACTTTTCCCTGACTTTCCCTAACAATAAACACAGCTTATCCTGTATTTCCCTGACCAACCCCCCTGACAATAAATATATTTTACCTGACTTTCCATAACAATAAATACATATTTCTTAACTTCCCTTAAAGAAAACACAGTTTTTCCTAAATTTCCTTGATAAAATACAACTTTCCCTGACCTTTCCTTACATTAAACACATTTTTCCTGACTCTCCCTGCCAGTAAGTACAGTATTTTCTGACTTTTCATGACAAAAAACACATATTTTCTTACTTTTCCATGACAAAAAACTTTTCCCTGACTTTCTCTAACAATAAACACAGCTTTTTCTAAATTTCCCTGACCTTCCTGAATCTTCCTGACAATAAATACATTTCACCTGACTTTCCAAAACAATAAATACATATTTCTTAACTTCCCTTACAGAAAACACAGTTTTTCCTAAATTTCCTTGATAAAATACAACTTTCCCTGACCTTCCCTTACATTAAACACATTTTTCCTGACTTTCCCTGACAATAAATACAGTTTTTTCTGACTTTTCCTGGCAAAATACGATTTTTCCATACTGTTCATGACAAAAAGTTTTACCCAGACTTTTACTAACAAAAACACAGTTTTTTCCTGACTTTCCCTGATAATAAACACATTTTTCCCCCAGACTTTCCATGACAAAAACAGTTTTTCCTGACAATCCCTGACAAATATAGTTTTCCATTACTTTCCCTGACACTAGACACATATTTCCTTATATTTCATGACAAAAAGATATTTTCCTGACTTTCTCTAACAACAGTTTTTCCTGACTTTCCCTGACTATAAACACATTTTTTCCCCTGACTTTCCATGACAAAAACAGTTTTTCCTGATAATCCCTGACAAATAATAGTTTTCCATGACTTTCCCTGGCACTAAACACATATTTCCTTATATTTCATGACAAAAACCATTTTTTTCCTGACTTTCACTAACAATAAAAAGTTTTTCCTGACTTTCCCTGGCAACATGTTTTCCCTGACTATTCCCGACAATAATCACATTTTCCCTGACTTTTCCAAACAATTAAATTTCAATACACTACACACAACAATCACATTGTTGATTACGATTAGTGAAAAATGAAATTTGGCAATTTTGAAAAATGAATTGAAATATTTAAAAAAAAAAAAAAAAAAAAATTGCAAACAGCTCATGTTTTACAATAAATAGCATACAAAATCATGAGTAAATCATGAACTTAATACATAAACGAATTAATTAGATTTCCCTGACTTTCTCGGTTACTTTGGGATTTTCCCTGACCGGATTCCTCTTTCCACTACAAAACAACTATTTTGTCCAGGGTGATTTATGGATGTTCCCCTTGTTTGGAAACCAGGGCATGATCCAAGAAGAATGGAAGAAATTAACATGAAAAGTTTACTCAACCTACTTGACTCCTGCTATCAAATTTTCACATTGGAGTGAAATCAGTGCACTAAATCTAATTAAACAATTTTAATTATTTAAAACCCAGGAGTGGTTCAGCTAGTTTTCTAGAGTAATTCAGTGAGCTAATTCAGCAGATAACAAGAGAATTAATAATTAAAAATTAAAAAATTAAAAAATTAAAAAAATATAACAAACTGAAATTTCTCACTTTGAAAAATGTATCAAAATAAAATTATTATAATATGAAATTGTTACATTTATTATTAGTTTTATATCCTGAAATACTTCCCTAAAAGTTAAGCGCCATCTATGATGAATAACACTCAACTACCGTTTAGCCCATACTAAAATGGCGGCCTATGTTATTTGTCATATACTTATGGCGCCATCTATGATGAATAACATTCAACTACTGTTTAGCCCATACTAAAATGGCTGCCTATGTTATTTGTCATATACTTATGGCGCCATCTATGATGATTACTAAATAGTAAAAGCTATTTTGTCAAATGATACATTACGGGAGTATTTTTGGCTTCACTTTTCTTCTATGCAAAAAAAATCGTAAAATCTCAGAAATTTCAGCGCCATCTGTTGGCAACTTTAGGGAAAAAGGTTCGCCACTTTCCAGAATAATTCAATTTTGGCTTCACTTTCCTTCTATGCATTAAAAAAAATCGTAAAATCTCAGAAATTTCAGCGCCATCTGTTAGTAATGGGAGAAAAGTTTTGCCACTGAAATCCTTCAGTTTCGGCTTCACTTTCCTTCTATGCAAAATTGCAATGAAAAAATGTATTAAAAAAACATTTTAAAAACAATTCCACTTTCTACAATATGATTTTATAATCCAATATGGCGGAAATTTTCTGAAATTTCTTGGAGGTACATATTCTGCGTTTATCATGCTGCCTCCTGGCAATTGCAGCCTAAAAGTACGTCACGGTTCTTATTGTGACGTCACAAGAAGCCCCAAACAACCAGGAGGCAGCTCCATAAAGTACACTGACATTTTTTCACGAAAACTGAATTTTAATGTACTTTTAAGACCACCTGCTAAGTTCATTTTCAGGTGGCACCAATAAACCTATTTTTACATGAAAATGATAATTAAAACTTATTTTTTTGTGTCACCCAACCGCATGCCATAATTGCAAACTCAGCAGCATTTCAATAAAGCTAGAATTTTATCTCATTTAATTATGTAATTTATTTTAATTATGTATCGAAAATAGTCATGTCTAGGCCTACTTTTTTTCTCTCAAATGTCCCACATAAACATGAAAGTTGAAGATAAACAATGCATTTTAACTAGGCCCATAAAGATAATTTCTATAAATGCGGCAAAAATTTAGGCAAATTTTTAATTACAAAGATCCTACATTTTAAAAATTAGAAAAAAATAATTAGCCATAAGTTAGTTGAAGGGCACAAGAAGGTCACCTTGAAGCAGTTACATTCTTACATTATATTTATGGCATTTGTTTTTCTATTTTTATTTAATCTCAAAACAAAATATTCTTAAAAGAAAGTCAACCTTCATATTGAAAAACCATTTTTTCAATAGAAAAATTGATCCTCTCTTAAGAAAAACGCAAAATTACAGTAGGCCTAATACAAAACCAGATGTTACAAGACGGCGCTTTAGCTTGTTAAAATTACATTTTAATGGCGGAATTCCTTAAAATTCTACTTCTATACAAGAGAAAATGACATAGATGGCGCTGCTTGCAGGAAATTTCAGCAAAATTTACAAGAATTTAATTTGTATGGTTGGATTTCTCAAAATTTCCTTTAAAATTTTCGAATTCTATGCCAAAACGAGAAATAAAATACCATAGAGGGCGCAGTTGCAAAGAAATTCAGGCAAAATTTCATTTTATGGCAGAATTTCTCGAAATTCCACAAAATTCATTTCACATTTTATGCCAAAACAAGAAATAAAATGGGCGCTGTTTTCAGGAAATTCCCTCAAAATTTCCATAAAGTTCATTTTCATGGTGGAATTTTTCTAAATGCCCTTCAAAATTTTAGAATTCTAGTTCAAAAATGAGAAATAAAAAGGCAGTAGAGGGCGCTGTTGTCAATAAATAGACGCAAAACTTCATTTTATGGCAGAGTTTCTCAAAATTCCTTCATTCCATTTCAAATTGCATGCCAAAATCTGTAAATAAAAGCGCCATAGAGGGCTCTGTTGTCAAGAAATTCACGTAAAATTCCTTTTAATGGTGAAATTTCTTAAAATTTGCTTAAAATTCTATGCTAAAACGAGAAATAAAAGTTTCAGAGAGGGCGCTATTTTTCAAGAAATATACGAAAAAATTCCATTTTATGACGGCATTTCTCAAAATTCCACAAAATTTCATCAAATTCCTCTTCAAAACCAGAAATAAAATGCCATAGAGGGCTTCGGTGTCAAGAAATTCGTTAAAAATTCCATTTTATGACGGAATTTCTCAAAATTCTACAACATTTGCTTTAAATTCTACTTCAAAACGAGAAATAAAAGCTCCATAGAGGGCGCTGAATAAACACAGATGGTGCTATTGCCAAGAAATTCACCAAAATTCCTTAATATACTTTTTCAGATTTCTCAAAATTCTTGGAAATACCACAAAATCTTTTAAATTCCACTCTAAAAGTAAGAAATAAAATACCATAGAGGGCGCTGTTATCAAGACATTTGCAAAAAATTCCATTTTATGATGGAATTTATCAAAAATTCCACAAAATTTATTGCAAATTTATGCCAAGACCAGAAATTAAATCCCGTAGAGGGCGCAGTTGCAAAGAAATTCACCCAAAATTTCCAAAAATTCCCAAAAAATCTTTAATGTCCAAAACCCATTGTAATGTTAAATGTTTCACAATGCATTTTTGTCTCTGAAAAATTATTATCTAGGCTAATTGCTTGAAATTATTCTCGGATATAATTCCCCACAATAAAACTAATTATTTTCACTTTCATTATTTCCCAAATGAAAGTAGGACTATATCAAAAGATATATGAAAAAAGGACGAACAGTTTAAAATTAATTAAAATTAACCTTTTAAAACTACAAATTAAAATGCATGTTTCAAATGAATCATAATTAACAATAAATGTTTGCATAGTTTTACGAGTCCTTGTAATGGATTTAATTAATTTCAATAAACTTGAGTCAAAAAATTTGCATAAACATCGTAATTTTTCAATGTTGGAATTCATCAAATGCGAAAATATTGCAAAGGGGGGGACCCTTAAGCAATAATAAAATCCCATGTTAAATCCCATTCACATTTCTCAGTATTTAATTTCATCACATGAGAAAATATTGTAAAGGGGGGACCCTTAAGCAATAATAAAATCCCATGTTAAATCCCATTCAAATTTCTGTTTGGTTTCATTAAATGTTAAGCTTAATATTGCAAAGGGGTGACCCTTCATAAATACAAAAATCCCATGTTAAACCTCATTCAAATTTCTCAAAGTTTAAACTCAATAAATGTGAAAATAGTGCAAAGGGGGGACCCTTAAGAAGCACAAAAATCCCATGTTAAATCCCATTCAAATTTCTGTTTGGTTTCATTAAATGTTAACCTTAATATTGCAAAGGGGGGACCCTTCATAAATACAAAAATCCCATGTTAAATCCCATTCAAAATACCCAGTATTTAATTTCATCACATGAGATAATATTGTAAAGGGGGGGACCCTTCATAAATACAAAAATCCCATGTTAAATCCCATTCAAAATTTCCAGGATTTAATTTCACCCAATCTGTTTGCCTCTGTCCCTTCACGCAAACTCACGTTAGATCTCGTTCACAAGCAGAGCGCCATCTATGATTCCAAATTGTCAACAGGCACACATACTAAATCAACATGGCCGCCCACATTATTCACCCCACACTTACAGCTCCATCTACAACTAGCATTCACACCAACACAATATGACAGAAATTTTCAAGAAATGGTGCATTGTGGGAGTTTTGAATCGAGCCTACCACGTGACGGTAACTGCAGAACGTACAGGCTGACACAAGTCCCTCTGCATTACTCAAATAAGTGAAATTAGCAGAATTTGCAGAATTTACGTTAAAGTTGCGAGATTTCGCGAGAGTGGCGGCCATTAGCGCTAACCTCCCGAATCGGTAGAAACCAACCGAAAACGAGTTTCTCGGCATTTTTGGAGATACAACATGGCGAATTTGAAGAGATGTAACACGGATCTCATAACCGAGTGTAGCAATTTTTACGTTCGAGCGAACCCGGAGGCCATCTTGGCTTTTTTTTTATGAATTAGGCCATGCATTCCACCCGAGACCTACAAACTTCTCTTCCCTAATCTACTCTTCCCTCTCCGTTTTTAATAAATCATTATTATAATATTATTTTTTTGTTGGCATTTTTCCTGGCCCCCTAGGCTTCGGCTCGTTCGCCGTTACTGTTACTGACCTCAACACGATTACGAAGAAGAGGAGGCCATTGTTATTGTCAGATTGCGTTTTTATCTTCACCCGAACGTGAATAACTGGGGCATTTTTGTACTTTTACACGCACTTGCATCGGGTGTAGCTATAGAGTGGTCATTATTGGAAATGCCAACAAAAAGTGTTTCACGCGGTTGCCACTGCGCGCTTGAGTGGCGCCACTGTGGGGTGAAACACAGTGAACTGCAAGGTTTCCAACTCCATCGGCTTTAAAAGGAATTGATGCTAACAAAATGTAGTCATAATTAAAAATGCCAACAAAAACAGGTTCACATGTTTGCCACCGCGTGGCGCCTCTGTGAGGTGAAAAAAACATAACTACAACTTGCCTAACATGACTGACTTTCCACATTGACTTTAAAAGACTTTGATGCCAACAAAAACTGGTCATTATTGGAAATGCCAACAAAAACTGTTTCACGTGGCTGCCACTGCGCCATGGAATGGCACCACTATCTATTGAATCAAAGTAAATTGCAAATTTCCACACCATTCGGTGACTTTTTTCATAACCATTGTACAAAAAAATAGATGCCAACAAAAACCGGTTCACAAAACAGCCACTGCGCCTTAAGTGGCGCCACCATAGAATGAAAAAGTAAATGTACAAATTTCTCACTGTTTTAGTAACATATCCTATCAAATGAACTACATCCATTATACACAGGCTGAAGTAATACCTGTAACTACTGGTAATTAATGCCAACAAAAACTGGCTCACAAAACAGCCACCGTGCCCCAAGTGGCGCCACCATAGAATGAAAAAGTGAATTACAAATTTCTCAGTTTTAGTTAAGTAACATATCTTATCAAAAGACCTACATCCATTATACATAGGCTGCAACATTACCTATCACAATTGCCAATGCCAACAAAAACTTGTTCACAAAACAGCCACCATGCGTTAAGTGGCGCCACCATAGAATGAAAAAGTGAATTACAAATTTCTCAATGATTTAGTAACATATCCTATCAAAAGACCTACATCCATTATACACTTGCTGTAGCAATACCTGTAACTACTGGTAATGCCACCAAAAATTGGTTCACAAAACATCTACCGTGCCTCAAGTGGCGCCACCATAGAGTGGGGGGACTGAACTACAAATTTTCCCATTTTTTTTTTTATCTCTTACTTCCAAGGTTCACAAATGTTCGACCAAAAATGCAAAATACCGAATACCCTTCACCATAGCGTGCAATTGATCCTCGGGTCAGGGTAAGAGCTGATTTTTACCGAGTCCCCCAGATCACCACTCGGTCACAATAACAGACAAATGGCTATAATTAAGGGGGATCAATGCTTCAGTTTCCATTAATCTGGCCGATAGAAAAAGCGGCATTAAACTGGTTAACTCCATTAATATAATTAGACAAGTCATGACCTCATTTGAAAGTATCAGGTACATTATTAAGGAACTCCTAAAAAAAAGTAGGCCTAAATAGTTAAGGCTGGGAAAGCCAAACAAAAAGGTGAATCACACTACAAATTATAATCCCATCTAAAATCTTATAACAGATATAGGCCATCGCTTTCAATAATTCCGCTCGCCTTAATCAGTCACGTTGACACGTGGCGCCGCCTACCGGCTCAACGTGCCAACATTTTTTGTTGGCACTGATAGCATTAGTCATTCGCGGAAATGCAGCTAAAAAAAAAGGATTAGACGATTCGTTTCCAACTATTTCCGGTTAAAAATGACATTTTTAGATTAGGGAAACCATTATTCAAAATTTGCCAACAAAAATAGTTTCACAAGTTGCCACGCGGGGAAAATCAAGAGCATCATCAGTAATGCTTATCGACGTTAGAAAGCGAGCTGCCTCGTCTTAATTGGCAATTAAGAGAATTTATCCAAAATTGCCAACAAAAAATGTTACACCTGGTTGACAACTAGTCTGGGTGGCGCCACCATACAAAGGAGGGGGGAGGGAAATGTATAATGACTGCCCCCGCCCTCCCCAGTTACGATAAGCAAGGCTAGGAATTAACCTCCCTCGTCTGAATTTTTTAAAGTTGAGAAAATTATAAATTGCCAACAAAACTTATTTCAGATGGTTGGCACAACATTCAGAATGGCGCCACCATTGAGAAAATCAACAAATAAGCCCCGCCCCCATTCAGAATTACAACTATCAAGCTGCGCGCTTCGCTACGTACGCTTATAAGGCAATTTGAGCAATTGCCAACAAAAATTGTTTCAGCGGGATGACACCGCAGCATAAGTGGCGCCACCATTCTCATTAAATCTGCCACCTTGTGACGTCAATGCCATTTATCCAATCACATAGCTCATATATCCTCGCTAACGCCATCTTGCGACGTCATCTAGACTAGTTCAAATATCATTATTAAAACCGCCATCTAGTGACGTCTTAACTAACCGTTAACCACGGGTCTTTTTTCAAAACTTCCAGCAAATTTTCAATTTCTTCCCCCAAGGAAAAATTGCGAACACGGAAAGAATTTTCAGGGCATTGTCCGAAATCCCGAAACACGGAATTTCCAGGAAAAAACTATATGCACCCCGAATACCCGGAGTTACGAAAAAATAAAGTTCGGAAGGAGGGAGGGATCGAAAAAAACCGAGAGTTATTAATGACTTTTAGGTGGTTTCTACTCTGACCTTTCCCATGAATATTTATAAAAACGGCAATTCGCTTCGGAAACGTGCCGCACTTTCCAAGCTACCTCACCTGGAAATCACTCGAGAAACGGCATTCCAAGATACCCTAACGGACAACTCGGACATCCTCTGCATACAAATGTTGAGCATGGGTGAGCCTTACCGGTCGGAAGAAGCAAAACCGGTATCGACCGCCCATACTGCCATAAAACAATCATGCACCGACACATTTTATCTTACATTCGTGTTTTGCGGGTTCAATTCCCGAGTATTCCTTCGTTGGCTTAATTCAGAAGTAGCGAATGAGCCAAAAGTTGCTTTCGAGATAATAGCGTTTTTATGGAAAAAAAGGTATAATTTGGGGAAAAAAACAAGGCTGAAATTTTGTGAACGGATGAAACAATATGTATATTTTAATAGGGAATTTGCTAATTTTTGTTAAATAATTAGATTAGTAAATTAAAGGGACAGTCTCACTTTGAAACAAGTTGGTTTTAATAAAAAGAGCGTGAAAAATTATAATTAAAAATTAAATTGCGATTGCATTTGACAATATCTATCAATAAATAAAATGATCCGAATACCTGGATTCGGTTGACGCCATGTTTATTAAAGCATAGTGGCGCCTTCTATTGGAATGAAGGCGCGAGCTCTCTTGAGGCCATAGACGTACGTGTGCTAGGGGGCGCCACATTGCACTAAAGCATGCCGAAGGCTAAGGAAAATGGCGCCTACTGTGCATTTTGGAAACGTCGTGATTTCTTCAAAACGAAAACTTTGCTGCAATTATTATTGGCACAGCCATTCATATCTAGTAAGTGTGTACTGTTTGAAAATAACTTGTTTCAAAGTGAGACTGTTCCTTTAATAAAGTCAGTTTAAAAAAATGAAAGGGTTTAAAAATGAAAATTCGCTAGTTTGACTTTGATTAGGGTTTGCAGGAAAGCGAAATAAATTAAGTGTTCAGTAGCGAATGTACACATCCATTAGTCTGCCATTTTTAAATAAAGTGAAAGACAAAAGAAGTTATAAAAATCCAAATCACGAACAATTTTTTAAAAGGTGAACTAGTACCATTCGCTACTTGTAACTTTTAGGAATGATACCTTGTTGGATATTCGCTACTCTTCACTTCTGTAACTTTAACAATTATCGGTTAAATTAATTTCTGTAACTTTAGGTTCATTATAGGACACTTCCAGGATCACAATACAATGTTACAATTATCTCATTTTTGACAAATTGGTTTATTCGCTACTTCTGAATTAAGCCATCGATATGTACTTGATAGGGAATGGGCTAATTTTTATTAAATTAGTAAATTAATTAAGTCATTAGAGAAATAAAATGCTTAAAAACGCACATTCGCCAGTTTGACTTTGATTAATTTTGCAAGAAAGCGAAGTGTGAAAGCTAAAGTGTGAAGAAGCGAATGTGCAAATCCATTAGTTTCCCTTTTGAATAAAGTGAATGCAAAAAGAATAAGTAGCGAATATTGTCCCATTCGCTACTTGTATTGTTATAAAAATCCACGTCACGAACAATTTGTAAAAGATAAAACTAACGAATGGTACCATTCGCTACTTGTAACTTTCAGGGCTGATACCTTGTTGAATATTCGCTACTCTTCACTTCTGTAACTTTAACAACGATTGGTTAAATTAATTTCTGTAACTTTAGGTTAATTAGGGACACTTCCAGGATCACAATGGTACAATTATCTCATTTTTGACAAATTGGCTCATTCGCTACTTGTGAATTAAGCCATCGATATGAACATCCCCATCTACGGCGATTCTGCTACAAAAGCTCCCCCTAACTAACCCCTACGAGAAATAATAACAAAATTTTGGTTTGTCCTACCGTATCGTATTTGTTGCCTTTCGCTTTGTCCATCGCCTTGTTGGCATTTTCGTAATCGACCAGCAGGCACGTCCTTCTGAACAGCATGTCCTTTTCGGCCTCGACGTAGCGGGCGTACAGGTCAAGCGTTGATCCCAGCAGGGTGTCGTCGTTGTAGCACTGGACTTCGAAGCCCTGCTTCAGGTCGTTTAGGCCGTCCGAGAATCTGGCCATCAGCCTACGAGGGGGAAAATTCGGCACGTGTTAAGACTAGGCTCTTGTATTTCAAATATCGGCTAAGCTCCGAAGTGGGAGATGCTCACCTGTGAACCACGCCGTTGTAACCCTCGTTGGTTCCGATGCCCAAATTTAGCGCCGTGGAAAGGTGGCCTAAGGCAGTAGCGAGCCCTAGAAAATGCATATTCCGAGATGAGTTACCGTTAATTCCCCTTTGACTTATACTTTGAAGCCGCTTTGTGCAGTGGTAAAACTCAAAAACAGTTTTTGAGGGCATTTCGGTTTCATTATCATTTATTTTTATTGCTAAAAGCATCACCAAGAGTACGCTACTAAATATCTCGGAACACTTCCGCCATCTTAAAATTAAAACTACCATTGGAAAAATTGTAT
This sequence comes from Proteroiulus fuscus, assembly GCA_034700285.1. Classification (NCBI taxonomy): domain Eukaryota; kingdom Metazoa; phylum Arthropoda; class Diplopoda; order Julida; family Blaniulidae; genus Proteroiulus; species Proteroiulus fuscus. The sequence continues at coordinate 14,755 of JAQIXP010002456.1, forward strand.
TTTTTTAATACCTTTCTTTTTCTATGCATTATTGCATAGAAGGAAAGTAAAGCAAAAATTGATTGATTCCAATGATGAACCTTTCTCCAGTCACTAGCAGATGACGCTAAAATTTCTGAGATTTTACAACTCTGGTATTCCTGAGATCAGGCAATATGGTACTGCCCATGTTTTACATAAAAATATTATTGCGTATTTCTACGTCTTATGCTTGGGGGTTGTCCACACTTTTAACAGCATGGGCCTATGGGGATTTCAATGTTAAATTCGTTTTCTTCAAACTGTTCTAA
>JAQIXP010002457.1:0-15042 GCA_034700285.1 Proteroiulus fuscus
TCGCCAAGTTAAAGGTACAGCAGATCTTACGTAGGCTCGAGTGTTAAACTCACATACTTTGAAATAGTGGGTCTCGGTCCCAGTATAGGAATGAAAACAATCATCATTTTGATTGTTATACCAGTCATAATAAAATAAAAATTAAAGCTCAAAATAGCTTCCATTTTATAAGGAAATCATAGGCCTGCATTAATTAAAAATTTAAAAAAAAAATACATTAAAACATGCAATTATGCCATCTATAGTCAAAGTTTGCTGTCAAATATAGTAATATATATTACTTTGTCCTCTCAAATATATAAAATATTATAAGAATATTTCCTCACAACTATATAAATATTACAAGAATACTTTCCTTTAAAAATTTAGGAATATTATTTGAATATTTCCTCCAAAAATTTAGTACTATTATTTTAATACTTCCTTAAAAAATTTTAAAACATTATTTTAATACTTCTTCCAAAGATATAGGAATATTACTTGAATATTTCCTCCAAAAATATAAATATCCTCCAAAATAAAGACAAATTTTCCCAAATATTGCAATATTATAGGGATTTCTAATATTATATTAGGTAATGTGTTTTTCCTGAAATAATAATATTGTTTTTACAAAATAAGGCAATTTCATATATATGCCTATAGCTATTATTTCTAAAATCGAGAAAAATATTTACATTTTTTATTTTTAAAAAAAATACGGTATTTTTTCAAAAAAAAAATATAAATTACTTTCTTAATATATAGCAATATTATAGGCATTTTTTTCCAAAAAAAAAAATTATGGAATATTAAATGAAGTTATTTTTCAAACACACATGTATTACAAAGAGTTTTTCAAAAAATATAGGAATATTATTGACATTTTTGCCGCTGTATTATTTAAAAATTTGATAGGAAAATTTTTTCCAAATAATAATATTTAAATAGAAATTCAAAAAATTTTGAAACCCAAATATCGGTAAATACTTAATGATAATCCATTCAAAATTCAGGTGTAAAAAATCTTATGAAATTATACAGATGTAATGCAGTAAATATGAAACAAATATAGGAATCTAAAAATATAGAAAAATAGAACTTCTGTGATCCAAACATTGGTATTACCTAATGGACCATCCTTCCCAAAAACAGAGAAGGAATAAATGATAATTTTTCATATTTTGCAATTTCTCCATTTTTGATAATTGAAAATCAGTTGCCTCGATTTTAATCTTGCTCAATTTTGCCGTTAAATTCTTAGCGCAAAATATGTCTAACTTCCCACATTGTGCATAAACCTCAGCAAGCTACATGATCGAGAGATGGAATTTTTAATACCTTTTCTTCAAATGAGCATTTTCACACTATGTATATAGGCTCAAGAATTTCATTATGAGTTCACCGAGAGTGCAGCAAAAGACTCGTGAAATCGGTTGCATCGCAGGTTGACAAAATGCATCAAGAATATTATAACAAGTGAAAAGCTATTAGACCAAAAGAAAGAAATCTTATGTATTTGGCAATTCAATGCCAGCCACACTTCATATTTCAAAATTAAATATTTAGTTCAATAGAACTGACAACAACAGCTATTTTCACCATATGTGCATTAAAAAGGATTTGCAGAAATGCACAATCGAATATATTTTTGATTGAAAAATTCTGAACTTATATAACTTAACTATAATACATTACCTAGTAATTAATCATAAAACTGTTTGAAATTTTCCAATAAGATTTATTTTATAAAAAATAAATTTATCCACCCATTTCCAATTTGATGCTGAGATTATACCATACGTAATGCCACCCTGTGACTAACCTGGGAAGTATTTTTTGTTACTATCGTAACATTAATAATTCTATGGAGTTTTGAATTTTGAGAAAAGAAAAAACTAACCTTTTTGTTCACATCGTAAAATTAGATCTCTTTTTGAGTTTATTTTACTAAAGCTTTAGCAATGCCAACAGGGTTTAGCAATGCCAACAGAGTTTAGCAATGCCAACAGATTTTAGCAATGCCAACAGATTTTAGCAATGCCAACAGACTTTGGCAATGCCAAAAGATTTTGGCAATGCCAACAGAGTTTAGCAATGCCAAAAGATTTTGGCAATGCCAACAGAGTTTAGCAATGCCAACAGAGTTTGGCAATGCCAACAGATTTTGGCAATGCCAACAGATTTTGGCAATGCCAACAGAGTTTAGCAATGCCAACAGAGTTTAGCAATGCCAGCAGAGTTTAGCAATGCCAACAGATTTTAGCAATGCCAACAGATTTTAGCAATGCCAACAGATTTTAGCAATGCCAACGAATTTTAGTAAAGCTAACCCTTACAGAAAAAATTGGCTGCAATTCTGTAGTAAACAGAATGTAAACCGCTCGTTTTCTAAAAATCTAATCGTTAATTGCATGCTTGGACTATCAGATTTTTTCAGTAAGGGAACGGAGTTTAGCAATGCCAAAAGATTTTAGCAACGCCAACAGAGTTTAGCAATGCCAACAAAAACCATTTTGCATTGCTGCCATTGTGCTTAAATTGGTGTGGCCAAAATTTACAAAAGCTGACATTCTATCTTATACAATGTTTTCAGTGCATGATCATATGCCATACATGCAACATTAATTAACAAGTTCTGACTAATTACCAATTTCATTTACCTTCATTTTTGGATTAAATTTCTTGATGGAATTAGCATATATACAGATCCTACACCTATGATCATGATGATCTTTCAGATTACGAATGCATTTTGAAATAATCTGACCTAAACATTATACATGCAGCTAGTTTACTCATAATCAATAAGTCTGGTGAGTTTAGGCAAACAAGTAGAAAGTTTACAAGGCAAATTAGGCCTATACTAACTGGTCCATTACACCACATTGGTTTACAAACTGTAATTCACTCGTATAGCCTAATAATATCCGGGGATAAATTGAACTTGTGGTTGGTTAATCGCATAGGATATTTCGGTTTAGTGTTGGAAAGTATCGAGAAAAATGGTTTACTGCCGCTTGGTTTATCATATCGAAAAGTGTATGAAAAATCACGAGCATGACGTATTGCCATTTGCAGCTTGCTTTATGTGTTATTCAATACACAGAAAGGCACTTTCTTAAATCTATTTTGGGATATAAATATGAGTTTCATTTTTCCAAACACACACACACACCCATTCAACGTATGCTGCAAAAGTATATATACGTATATACGTGTGTGTATACACACACTCTAACAATTGTTTATAAATAATGATTTGCTAGTCAAAACCATTTCATCCCTAGAATAACCTCAGTCAAAATGAAATTAGAAGTGCCATTACAGAGAAGAGGAAGGAAAAGCTAAACTGCGCAGGGACACGATAATAAAATAAACCATTTGCCAACATTTTTCTGGCAAAATTATCTTTTCCAGTAGATAATTACGGAATCTTCCATGCACCATTTTAGTCCGATGAGTATTTTCGTGTAGAAACTCGTGTTAGCCCACTGGACCTCATCCTTTTTCCACTTTATAGGCTAATAAAATAAGAAAATTAATCCCCACTTCAAGATATATAATATAATGTACCATTTTAATGGGTTGTACTTTTGGTGTATTGACGAGATGGATTGAAAACATACGTTGAACCCCCATACGTTTCAAGAAGCAATACAATGTTCAACAAAAGATTGAACTTTAAGACTTCAAATGGACAAATAAGAAGTTCCTGCAGTGATACTTATATGCTGTAAAACCACATGCTGATTTCAATCACTACAAAGACATTATACATTTAAACACATTCTGCCGAAATGTTTCTTCGCAGCAGTATATCATCTGCATGCAGAATGAGGCGTATTGTAAAAATGTTTTTGCAAAAATAATTATCTGGGAATCCTTGTGCACAACTTGATGTTAAATATTTTTCATTTTATTTAAATTTTAAAAATTACTTGTATTTCATTTAAAATTCCGAAAAATCTGTTGTTTTTTTTTTAATTTGAAACTTCAATTTATAAAAATAGTTCTTGCAGTGCATATTCAAATTCACAGAAATCCAAACAATTTTTGACTTTCACAAGAATTCTTGATAATTATCAAATCCAGCAGGTACGATTTCAGCAATCTGATCTACAAACGCAAAAAATTTACCCAAAATATTCGAAATAAAAATACCCGTATGGCAAATAATTTATCAGAGGAGAAAAACTGCATAAAACAAATATGAGCTCCTATTAGCATTTTCTAAAGCGGGGAAAAATTTATCTAATGCATTAGTTGTTTCTATGCATTTTCATTGTTTTGTCTAGACATTAAGCCATCAATTTACTAAAAAAAACCAAGTGCAAGAAAAGCAAAAGCAATAGATTTCTTATAACATGATTTGCATAAAGTACTAAGCACTAATTGACAGATAAAAATACAAATGTGAAATACATTTCAGGTAAGAATATTTATACATAAGAAAATGCATAGTCAGCTTATTTGTAAAGGGCCTATTGGTTCTCGATAATGGTGGTCATTATTTAAAACCTGCAAATTTGTACTAAATTATCAAATGTATAGATATTAAACTACAATTTAATTATCCATAACTAAAGCCATGTGTTTAACTTTGCCATTACAGTGGCGCCACTTAAAACTGCAGTGTAAAGTCTATGAACTGGATTTTGTTGACAATACAATTCCCTTACACGAAAATGTTTTTGCATAGCTTTTTTTTAAAAATTAAGATGATGATTTCTGTGAAATCTTCAAGCTGGTTACATTTTTTGCAAACCAAAATAGTAAATTCTTCTGCAGAAATTCTTTACTTAAATTTAAAAATGAATTTTCTGCAGAAATATGTACTTTTCAGATGGTGTACTGACCAAAAACAGACTCCATGTGCAAAATTTTGTCAAACTGAGTTTTTGCAAACATTTCAATTTATTTTCCCAATAAGTAAACCCAATAAGTAAAACTTAATGCCAATACATTATAACTACATCCAAAGTTAAAAAAAACTCATTATGGAAAAGTAATTCTCAAAAAATAAGTCAAAAACCTTAAAACTTCATAGAGCTTTAATGTGACGATGCCAACAAAAACTGTTTGCAAGTTGAGTCACTTACATTGTTAGTGGCGTCATTGTAAAATGAAAACACGTTAGTTCCAGCAATTTTTTTGATGTTAAAAATAAAGTAACCCCTCACATCATGATACTAAACACTGCAGATCAAAAGACATTGGAATACTATAGCAAAATTGTGGGAAAACTTCAAATTTATCATGCAAATAAACTCGAGAAACACAACAGAAAATCTGCACTTTTTCAGTTTTCCCAAACAATTTCCTGCAACTTGGGTTTCATAAAACTACGGATTTACCGAACTTTTAATATCATAAACGCAGTAGAAATGACGCAAAAATTCACAATTTTCGGTCCAATTTTCCCAGCATTTCAAGATAGTGGCACTAGTATCACTTTTCATAGCTAGGTGGTGGCGCTGGGACCGTTTTAGAGCGGGAAATTAAAAAAAAAAAACCAGTGGAAAATTTTAAATGTGGATAAACCCCGGATGTGCCCTGGGCATCCAATAAATATCCTTACAGAAGGCTACTCTTATGCAAGCAAGAATCAAAAATTTGCTTTATTTTTTTCCCCATGCACCAAATGCCAAATGGCTCAAGGATAAAGAAAGAAGCCCAAACCTTTTAAATATAATTCCCATAGAAACATTAAGCAATCAATAAAACATTCGAGCGTTTTCAACCCAAAACATGCACAAGAGTGAGGCACATAGGTTTTGTCATAAATGTTAAAAGGTCCAGAAAACATCTGCTAAATGCTTCAGGCCGTAAGGTTGTCCCCCAATGATTTTTGCAAAAATACAATAATACTTTAATCGACATGAATGAAATATGGATGAGAGAAGCCAGAGGATGATGGTTCCTTGAGCAAATCAATTGAACGGAGCATGCGCACTGGGATTTTAAGGGGAAAAAAAACCTGGTGCCAACGCCCTTACAGCCTATAGGAACACCTACCTATAGTCAGAATTCAAAATATTATAGGCCCTGGAAAAGCATATAGATTAGGTCCATAGGGATTCGAAGAAAATTTCCTCGGGCAACGAATTGCCATAAAATGAGTCTATAAACTAACAAATAAGTTATACAATTTTTCAAATGAAATTTCAGAAATAACAGGGTCTCTTGAAAGTGACTTGTTGAGGTAACCAGAGGAAAATAGGCATTATGACATTCAGGAATAATAGATCTTGTGGATAACATAATCCAGAAAGCTTTTGCTGTGCATGGCATGTTCAAAATTGGAGGACAAATAAACATGACAAAAATGCATTGGATAGAAATATTGTATAAAAAATGGCACTTCAGCCATCCCAAGGAGCGTTCCATAAATGATGCCATAACATAATTCATCACATGATGAATTTATTGAGGAATATTAATATATGGCACACCATTCAATCCAAAATATAGCAGAGTAGTAAATATTACAAATTTCTAGATATGGCAAAAAGCCATTCAAAATGGTAGAAACGAAGGTGAGCCAAGCTATCATTTAATAAGAATTTATAAATATGGCACACCATACAATTCAAAACATAGCAGAGAGGAGGATGTATCAAGTTTTTGTTAAGAATTTCTAAAAATGGCACACCATAGAATTTAAGATACAGTAGAGAGGAAGATGTATCAAGTTTTCATTAAGAATTTTTATTATGGCACACCATATAATTCAAAATATAGTAGAGAGGTAGATGTATCAAGTTTTTGCCAAGAATTTTTTTAATATGGCACACCATAGGCCTACAATTCGAAATCTAGTATAGAGGAATCTGTATCCAGTTTCTATTTAGAATTTGTAATATGGCACACCCTACAATTCAAAATATAGTAGAGGAAGATGCATCGTATTTTTATTAAGAATATTTTAATATGGCACACCATTCACTTCGAAATGTAGTTTCGCAGAAAACAAAGCAACTTGTCATTGAAAAATTCCCACTCCCTCAATTACTTGAAAAAGGCAAGACCAGAAGTTGAAGCAAAATTTCACCATACCGGTATTGCACACCATCACGTTTTTATTAAGAAATTCTGAATACGGTAAACCATTCTACATCAAAACATAATTTAGCAGAAAATTAAACAGTAAATTATCTGCTTATGGAATGTCATCAACTCCAAACCACAGTTTAGCTGAAGCTTTGGTTATCCTTAGAAGCCCAAAGACTACTATGTAGTCTTTGGGCTTCTAAGGATAACCACATTATTATATTTTGTATTTGAAAAATATTTCAAAGAAACTGAGATGACACCGGTCATTCCATATTTCAAACATCGATCAGTGCTTTAATCAAAACTAAAGTAGGCCTATATATAGTGTGTTTTTTTTTTTTTTTTTAAAAAAAAGGTGTATAAATAAATAATGTCACATTATGGAAGGTAAAAATCTATAAAACAGGCCAAAGGAATTTATTTGCCGCATTCCTTTTTTTCAACTTGGTATAGAAATGGGTTAAATATGCTAAATTCTGTAGAAATTGCTGCGAAAGCAACACCCTAGAATAGCGTTAAAAATCCTGAAAAATGCTTCTATATGCAAAAGAAACAGATAAAAAGGCATAAAGAAAAACGGTTCTCATTAAGCAAATGAAGATAAGGAGAAATGCAAGTGAAGAGCTTCTTCTATATTCTTGCCTATTAATGAATAATAAGTTTTGTACAAAGTGGACTGCCTATCTAAGATGAGGAGAGATGAAAAACACATAGTTTCCGTTCAGCTTTTCTTTTCATTCAATTCTGATATAATATGCACACAACGTATACAACTTAATTTGTTTATGTGAAAGAGAATATATAGGAAAGTTGAAATGGTGTCAATAATTGCATTATACAGGTCTGACAATTGCAGCATTTTGATCTCATTAATAATTTTAATTAAAATTGCTCAATTCAACATAAAAATTGATGCAAAGGACACTTTATAATTTCTAATATAAGTTTGTCCTTATTCCTCAAAGTAACCGCATATACTCATGGAATTAACATGTCTTAAGGATTATATGGTGTCTTATTATAGGAATATTATATTTAAATTTCATGGATTTTTTCTAAAAAAAAAAATATATAGGATAGTTATTGGATTTTGGCCCTAATATATTGCAATATTATAGGATTTCTTGTACCTTCCCCCCCCTCAATCCAAAATTCATGAACATTACAGGAATTTTTTCCCCAAAATTTAAGAATCTAGTAGGACTTTTTTATCAAAAAAATGTGATTATTATAGGAATTATTTTTTTTAATCGAATAGACAGGAATATCAATGGAATATTTGACATATTACAGGAATTTCAAATAATAAAATTTATTCCCAAACTATATTTTATAGAATAAATTTTATTCTGAGATTATTTGCAATATTAAGTGTAATTATAATCCAGTGAAAATTGTAAAAATTATTAAATTTATGGAGTAATTAACCCAAAATTAGTCATGTTCAATGTACTAAACCCTGATTAGAAACCAAAAACTCCAAAAATGTGCCTATTTTTATTGGAAACATAATATATAACTTAAAAATTCCTAGTTTATTTATATGAATAAAACCACTATATTATTTATTAAATATTTCAAAATTAAAGTTTACATGTTACTCTGCTAAAACCTATCTTTAATCAAGACAACCTTGCATTATTTCAATGACATAATTGAAATTTCAAGTGATAATTTCCCACCACAGTGGTTATACTATAAGCGCTTCATTTAACTGATATTTATTTTGTCCCAATGCATTATGGGCATTATTTTATTAATAGTTTAAATAATGCATGCAAAAAAATGGACAGTTTCACCACGAAACAAGACATTTTGAAAATGAAGACAAAAAGTGAGAAAAAATGAAGTCATGGAAATTAAAATTGGGACTTACCATTCAGTAAATATAAATTTGAAAAATAGTGTCAATTTGTGGAAAATGATTTTTATAGGGAGTATCCATTTTTTTAACTATGTGGCGCCATCTAATGATGAATTTGCGTACTTCCATGCCATTTTGACAGTCCTCCCTTTCAGAAATGTGACATATTATTTACATGTATTTCAAATGTAAGCATCACACTAAGTTACATGTTGTTCAAATTAACACGCTGCCACCACTATGACAACATGGAAATGCTGTGTTTTTACATGGTTTCTGATAACAAGACACCTACAAGTTAGGCAATTTACATGTTCCCAACATATAATTTACATTGAAATGGTGTTTTATTCAAATTGACATGTTTTCACTATGACACTTAGTACTTACACGTCCCGTGTACAAAACATTGACAACCATGTTCATACCCTTACAGAAATGTTACATATTATTTTCATGTATTTCAAATGTAAGCATCATGTAAGTTACATGTTGTTCAAATTAACACTCTGCCACCACTGACAACATGGAAATGCTGTGTTTTTACATGTTTTCTGATAACATACAACTATAAGTTAGGCAATACATGTTCTAAACATATAATTTACATGTCAATTTGAACAAGACACCATTTCAATGTTTTCACTATGGCACTTACATGTCCCAATGCATTATTTTCATGTACAAAAACATTGATAACTATGTTCTTACCATGTTTGAAAACATGTAATAACCATGATATTTTCTGTAAGGGCTAATTCATATGCTTACAAATAACATAAAAAAGTCCCCGTCCTTGTAATTAAGTATAAGTCCTGACTTGGTAAGTCTGTGCAAGATATCAAGTAGGCCTATACTTTATACCCATAGTTATTTTAAAAATCCCATGTTTCAATGTGAGACTTTCCCCTTAAATTTTTGGGTGGACATTGCCACTAATGTGAAATTAACACTATATATACAAAAAAACTGCATACAAATATAAACCAAATGTACATTTTATGCATGCATGAATATACCTTATAATGCATGTATATATGTTTTCTATTCTGTTCTTCATATAATACCGCATAAGGATAGAAAAAGCTCTCTTTTATGCTGTTATATGCTAGCTGGAGTGCAATAATACTAGAATCCAGTACCTTGAAACCTCTGCTCTGAAAAGTATAGGATTGTAGCATTCTTATATGTGTACGTATTGAACATGAAACTGTCTGTCTGCCATACATACATGCATGCACATACACACGCACACGCACACACACAGCATGGATTTTATGGGGCACTGCAATGCGGCGGTTTGAATGGATGCAAGCAAACTATACTTCAGTAGAATATTAAAGATTTATATACAGCTAAGTTCCATTATGGCATTGGCGAATAATAATGCATTATATATGTGTGTACAATCGCTGGACATATTTACAAGACTGGAGTGAAATTGAGAATCAATTTCAATCCCCTTTTATACACAAAAATCCATTGAAACTATTTCCGGCCAGAATTCTGTAGAAAATGGGACTATTATTGACAGGCACAGACTCTGCATGATTATTTCATAAAGTTCTATTGTAATGCGTTGTTGTCACGCCATGCAACTATAACTTAATAAAAGGAAATAATTTGTTTAGTAACAATTTCATATCCCGAGAATATTTCTGAAAAATAAATTCTGCTAAAAATGAAATTTTATCCCGCATAAGTGCATCTGATAATAGTTTTTAAATTATATATAATATTATAACATGGAGTTGGTATAAGTATAGAAACTCTTCTGTATCATGCAGAATTTTGAAATTTTTAACAATATTTCTAATATAAGTAATCGGATCTAGAGAAAAAGTTTACATTAATGAGCTATATACTCAAACTTGGGTAAACTATTATTACACGTGCATATTTGTGTTAAAATTTCAAGTAATGTATGCATTTACTGATACCAATTTTTCACTGTATTTCTTTCTGTAAAAGTGTACAAATGTATGTACATTTGCATTACTGAAAATGTATTTGTTTATACATATACCCCACATGTACTCTTAATTGAAACTACAGAAAAATATTCTGTATAAACAGAAAAAGTTTTGATGGGCAATATGGCAATGAAAGAAATATAACTTTTTTATAGTTTTAAAATTAACTAATGCTGTCATAATAAAAAAACTACTTTTAATACTGCATTTGCCAGGCAAATAAATTTACAAAATATTCATAATAAATATGTGCAATGTTTACCAAATAAACCAAAACATCAGAAAAATCCTCCATAAGAATAGTCATCATTAAACGTTTTACATATAATTAATATAGAAATTTTAATGCAACAATATGGTTGATTATATAGCATAAATTAATTTGTGAATATTTCAAGTAACACTATAGTATTTGTTTAAATTAAAATGTAATTTTGTAATATTACAGTTATATTGCTTTAAATTTTCAGATCTCGTGATCATTCACAGTATTATATAACATAACATGTATGATTAGGAATATATAGTTACAGAACATGGTGCTGGCAACCAGATGCCAGCACAATGTTCTGCAATTTAACTGAAATATTTTTTCCAGTGCAGTTTTGTCCATTCAAGATCATCTGGAGAACTATAAGGTACAGCTAGCAATAAATTAGAGATATTATTTTGCAGAAAATGAAAATTTCTGAGTTCTAGTATAGTACTAAATATAACAAGCAGTATACAGATTTTGAGAAACTACATTTTGAAAATATCAACCAAGTACCGGTAACATGTCTAAACGTTAGAAACTAAAATTCCGACTAAAATCCTCAAAACATGATTTAAAGGGAAAGTTTCACCTTGTTATATACGTTATTTATAAAATAAAGACAAACAATAGTTGAGAAAGACATAGAAATCATTACTGTCATCAGATTTACCATATTTCAGAATTCATGAGTATTTTAAAATACATGGATGGCGCCATCTTGTTGTTAATTTTGTAAATTAAACCATTGAAAGTGCTCGTGCATGGCTTCACCATTTCTTTATGTAATAGTTATGCATGTGGTATTCGTAAGATGGTCTACATGTACCAAATCGAATGCAAAATGTACTAAACTTAATCAGTAGATGGTGCCACTTATTAATGTAAAAAATGGACACTTCCTATGATGAGCATTCAATTCCGGCGACAAATTCTTATGCAAAAATAAGCTAAATCTTTTTTTCTTGAATTTAATTGGAAAATGTTTATGTCTAGGAATGCTAAATTAATCTAAATTAATCTAAGTTAAAGGCTAAAGCTAATTTTCAATTACTAAAAACATATAATTTGGACCAAAACAAAGTCGATGATAAAGTTTCCTGCTGCGAATTCAAATAAGGAAGAGCAATATATGATCACATGCATGAACGAAGCAATTGAGTTTAGCCAAATACATAATTAGCATTTCCATATTTGAATGTCAAAAATGTATTAAAACAGCAAGAATCTGAATTGATGAATACAAGCTGCGTCAGACGTGCAAATTTATCGCAACACATTACTGAATGTTACTCACAAGGTCATGAGGAATTAATTCTTCTGTAATTAATCTCATAGCGATAAGGTTGCAGTTTGCACTTTTACGGGCCAATATACTGCTCAGTTGTAAATTTACAGGTCATGAAAATCAAAAATAAACAGTTCTGAATAACTTTTTTTCACAATTTATGTGACGAATTTTAGCAGAAAACCGGATATTAATATCTGCAGCAAACTGAACTTCATCAAGATTTCTGCATAAGCAGAACATGTTTTTACAAAAATCTTTTCAACTGCTAACATTCTGTAGAACACGAAAAGCCCAATTATCCCAAATGCAAAATGTATCCGAATAGAATGTCCTGTGTATTTTGCTTCAAGTAATTCATTTTCAAAAAGAAGCACCCCTCAAAAAAGCAACTAATTTAACAAAAACAGCATTTGGAAATTGAAACCTCCAGATGCACTATAATTGGAATAAATTATTCCAAGACGTGGTGAGGAATAATAATGCCTCCAAAATATTTAAAGGGAAAGTTCCACTCTAAAAGAAGTTAGTTGTAGGAGGAAAAGCATGAAATATTATGATATGCACTGAAATTAAAATTTGATTTGAGCCCACCAATCATTAAATAAAATGTCCTGAATACATAGATTTGGTTGAAAATGCAAAGTCCAAGTAGGCACCATTTTACTGACAGTATGTAGCGGCCTCTACTGGATAAAAGGAATCAGTTCTCATGAAACACGTAGACGTGCATGTCCTAGAGGGCACCACCAACTTTCAGTGTTAGCTTAAATCTATGGAAAATTGCGCCTAACATGTATTTGGCAAAAGTCGTGATTTCTTTAATAGGTAAACTCCCCTGTTGCAATTATTATTGTCCCAGCCATTCATATCTACAGTAAGTGTGAACAACTTCAACATTACTTTTGTTTCAAAGTGGGACTTTCCCTTTAATTGCTCCAAATGATTATGGGTAAAAGATATTAGGCCCTACTAACTAATGAATTAACCAGTCGAGGGAGGATATAATTACAGATGGTTTAGCTAATTAATAACTAACTCGTCAGCAATTAGCAAATGGCATTCCCGTGGCAAGATACCAGCTCACCGTCAGTAACAATATCATACATAGTGAGAGCAAGGCATAAAAAAGAGTAAAGATTAGTTTCCATTTGATAAGAGAATGAGGTCATTTGTTATTCCCAAGGAAAAACGAAGAAATAATTCTCTTTTATTTGTGTTTGAAAGCCTGTTTGCACTGTCAGTGGTCCGGAAGTCTAGAACAAGTGAAGTGCCCATCCATTTGCCGTGTTAATCTGAGTATAGGTTGGGTATATGGCACCATAGTCTGTCGCCTGTCAAACAAGGCTTAGCAAAAAGACATTTTACTGCTCTACTTAGTCGTTCAATTCGTCCGAATCCGGAGATTTGGGAAAGGGAGAGAATAGGCCTACCCAATTCCAAATAGACTCCGAAAAACGATATAGTGAGTACATGCATGTAGTTTTTTTCCTAACGACCCAGTAGCCATACCATGCGGACCATCATCGTTCTAACTTGACACAGATTGGGGTTTATAGGAGCAAAAAAAGCAGGAAAAAAGAGGCAATTTTCAAAATCTGTGTGTGTGTCAAAGATAGGAAATGAAAAGCTTTTCCATGCAGCAAAAATCCTTTTTCACAGTTTCTCCATTTTAAAATTAGCCACCCATAATGGCTCTTATATTATGTACTCGGGCTACAACTTATAGGCCTACTGGTATGCTTGAGCAACCATTATCAACTTTACAATAACATTTCACATACATCTGTTTTCATTTGGTGACATTTGCAGGCATGATGCCAGTAAATTACGGTTTGAAAAGTCGGCATAACCTCAGATGGAATGCAAACCCACAACCAGAAACTGAAATTCGAAATGAACTTGTCAGAATTGATTCGGCCACTACGACCACAGTGCTTTGGTATATAGCATTGAGTCATAAATTAACTAGTCATGTTTCAAGATTTCCACCAAATCCAGAAAGTTGATAATGATTCAATGTCAGTATATAATCTGCATTGTTGGTATTTGTGAGTACCTCCATACAATATATTAGCATGCTAGAAATCTTATTGAACTTCCATTGATCACTAATCAATTTGTTAACTAACTTTAAGTTAAACTGAAATGGCATGCATCAATGTTTTTGAAAACTTCTACTAATTTTGGCATTTGTCATGCAAATAATTTTCAGAACATAGCTCATATCTTCATAATAATTTTAAAAATATACACATAGTTAGCTTTTCTATATAAGCCCACAATGGAAACCTCAAAATACATGATGTTATAGGAATTCAAAGTATTTGAAAAAAGTTTTTAAAGTCAATACATGTAATACGTTTGCAGCAAAATTATACTACAGGAGAGAGTGATATTAAAATGTTTAGAGATGCCAACATGCCCTGAGATGCTCAAATCCGAAGTTCTCAAAAACAACACCCCACAAAAACCAATACCAACTTCAATAAACTATGTTGGTTTTAACACTCGGGTTTAAGTAGCATGTAAGATGTGTAGCCCAGATCCTTACAGGAATTTTCCCCAACCGCTGCTTTCTTCCCACTTTAGATGTTTTCCCCAATAATTAGACTTACTCCTTTTGTAG
>JAQIXP010002458.1:0-15041 GCA_034700285.1 Proteroiulus fuscus
TTACCCTATCTAAGAAAACAGGGTTTAAGGACCTTCCGTGTGCTAGAATCGGCAATAGGGTTTAAGGACCTTCCGTGTGCTAGAATCGGCATTTCTCCTTTACTGATAACTATTTCGCGAAGATCAATGTCAATAGTTACAATCATGCCAGAATTCTTTGCTGTCACACTAGATCATACTTTGTTGCATTAGCTTTAATGAAAACACTCCTGACATTCCAAATGTGTTAAGTCATCTTGTGTCATCCTGTCATAAGTCATGCATATCTGCATAACAGAGCATCATTCTAATTAATGCTGGAGTCCCTTATATTGGCCATACCATTGTGAAATTGTTAGTTTTGGTAGCGCAAATGAAAAATAAGGTTTCAGACATGAAATGTGCAGGTTAACCTGGCATGTTTTTCTGCTTACATTGACAGATTCACAAATGTAGTTGAGTCCATTTTCCTCAACTCCTACAATCTTTTGTCCATGGAATGGCAGCATGAGTTTTACTGCTAATCCAGGCACGACAACATTGTTTTCAATTAGTGCTTGTTGTAAAATACATCATGTCACTTCTTATCAAAGTGCTCTTCCTGCTTTTGTTGAGCTTTGACAATGTTATCCTTTGCTGTCGCACAGGCATGGGTCACTCATTCTTCTCTGGACCGGTCGTCTGGAATGGTTGCAGCAAATGTAATATTTGGTTGTAATCCCATTCATGCATCGTGACTATGGAGAAAAAAATGGCATAAATCCTTTATACACATGCCTACTGGTGTTGTAAGCTATGATGCATCTTGATAATGAATATGTTGAATCCTGTCATAGCAGCAGGTCTAGGTGCTGTCTCACTATTCCCATGCTCAACTAGTCTCAACCTGCTGATAATACACCATGGAACATTATGTTTAATGTTTTGGCCAGGAAAAATGTCTGATGGATGTGAAGTAAGTGTTCTCTCTTCTGAAGTTACTTGTCATGGAAAACCAAATCACATGGCAATCTTATCTGTCAAGAAATAATGATGATGCTGTGCTATAGCCCAGAGTTTTGATGATGTAGAGGAGACCACGAATTTCTACTAACAGTCCATGAAAATCAACACCCTCATGTAACCTTGGTTGTAATGTAGTCTATATCGGCTGTAATAATCCAGCTTGTTTTTGTTGACTTGGCTTGAAATTTTGACAGGAGTCACAAGTCTTAATGTAGCACCGAATTTCCTGCCAGTCACGTCTACCAGAATGTTCTTTAAATCTTCGTGAGTTTGACATCCCAAGATAGCAATGCATGTCAGAATCATGTCCAGCATGTAGTATTTTCTCACATAGTGATTTGACCACAACTAATCAGTCTGGTCGAATATGTACAAATAACTGTTGAAAACCCCATTCAAACACAGGTCTGATAAATATGTTGATTTGGGTTGTCTCGCAAATCATTGCAGATTTGCTGTTTCAGACGCTAACCGTCTGTGGGGGTCATACACCCACCGGTTAATTGAAACTTCAGAAATCAAGATTATCAAATCAGTTAAGTAGAAGAATAAAAACTATTTTAATTCTAAACTCCAAACTAGTACAAACTGGTGCCACTTTATTTGGATCAGGGTGGAGCATAGCTCCTGCTGTTCGGTTCCGTGGTCAGATCTTGTACTGATTTGTTTAAGCTACCTGAGTTTACCTGGTAAACTTGGATTCACCCCTTCTTTGATTGAGTTTTTTGCATGGCATGCCATCAATTGAAAGGAATAATCCTCTAAAGGAAATTCGTGCTAAAATGGATGCTTATTATTGGTCCTTTTTCTTACGTTCTATAAGACAATGGAATAATTTTCCTAAGGATAGTAAAGAATTGTTAAAAATTCAATTTAACGATGATGTTTAAGTCACCACTTTATGACAGAGTATTCTCCTAAATGTGGGATTACCCCCTTACCAAATGGCATCATTATATGCTGATCGTAGGGTACTGAGTTGAGTTTGAGTTGAATGCAACTTATTTGCATATTAAAAATGCAAATGAGCTGCCTGGGCTCAGGGTCAGGCAAGGTTCAACTTCACATCCCTCACTTATCGGACACTTTGTCCTGAAGTGTTAAACAAGTTATGGGTCGGGAACAAAAGAAGTTTAGCATATATTTAGAAAGACAATTCAAAATATCAAATCGAAATCGCAACAGGCACATCAGAATGACGTCATTCTTGAGTACAATATAGACGTGGTCTCTGGCAATGTGGCTTGGCAATGGACTTCCTTGACGGGCTTGGTTGCTCGATCCATTTTGGGTTGGCAATTGATTTTACTGATCGTCTTTAAAGTGCTGTTCAGCTAGATCTGGCAACTAACTTCGTTGACGGACTTCGGCGATGGCCAGGTGTCAGCTTGACAATTGCTTTTGGTGACAGACTTTGTTGATCAGTTCAGTTAGGTAGACTGCATCTGGCAGTCACGGTCGATTCGGGGTGTCCTCAGCTCCTCCAGGATATTGAGGTATGTCTAGGATGGCTGGGTCCTAGCATTTTTAGGTAACGTTTCTGAGAAACTCGCTAGGCACATGGTTTTGGCTGATATCTCCCGGTGGAGAATGTTTCCCGTAGTTGTCATTTTATATGCTGTAGCACTTCTTGCACATTTGAAGTTACTGAGGATCGTTTGTCGTCATGCACCCATGTTTGCACAATTTGGTCGGTGATTACCAGAAAAGGTTTCACTTTTGACGGTGACAGTTTGTGGCAACAGTGACTTAAACAGAAATAGTCTTGAGTTATTTTGAGTCTTGTTCGGGTACACCAACTCGAGGGATTCAAGGTTTGAACTTTAAAACATGGAAAATTTTATTCAAATATTAAGCAGTTGTACTTTTGTTACTTGCAAGAATTGAAAGACTCATCAATAGCAACAATTGGAAAAAGACTGGCACCCAGGCCAACAATAACCACTTCTCTAGTTCACTATCTGTGTAGGAAAAGTAATTAAAACAACTGAAGACTCAGGACCTAGGAAGAGAAGAACCTAGGACTCCCAGTCCTAGGTTTTCTTAACCAACTGGAAACTGTTCCCAAACTCACTTAACTTTCTGGCCTTAGGACTCCCTGTCCTTCCACATACAACTGTTCTAGTCAAAAACACGTCTACAAATTAATGAGTCCCACTCTTTTACTGCAGTAGCAAAACGTTTATTATATTTTCTTCCTTTACCACGATGTTACACAAAGTTCCCACGAATTAATACCCAAAAGGTCATTAAAGCTTGACTCGAAGCTAACTGAATTACAATAGCTAAATGAACCCAGTCCCACTGGTAACGAAAGCTGTAATAGTAGTCTTCCAATTCAAAACCTCAATGAAGAACTGGCCATAGATTTGTCTGGCCCTTTTTCACCAAGCTTTAGAAAGTACCTGGGCTTATAAAGCTCACAAAACAATGAAGTAATTACCTTTAACCCTGGGAGGTAAACAAAATCCAATTAAGAATTCAACTAATGAGCAAGTCATTGCTCATTAGCATAAATCGAAACAATGCCTAGCATTCCAGGGCTTACTTGGGCTTACGTAACTGGTTTTAACCAGTTACGGCCTGGCCTTTTTTAGGTAAACGAAAAACCCTCACATCCCCCCTCTTAACCGCAAGCTTCGTCCCGAAGATTCGTAACGAGCGGCTTTCAACAACTAAGTAACACGCTTGAAATAACAAACGAAAATAATATTATGTAGCATGGTGTCTTCAACATCCTACTTGTAGTCATCGGTTGATCGCTCAACCGGCGTCGTCCCTTTTGGCAGCTGGTGATTGGTCCCAACTGTTTTCGGGGTCCGGAAACAATTTGTTCATTAGCTGGCGCTGGAGGTTGGGCAGGATCAATAGATGGCCGGCCAAGTCGAATGGATCCAGGGGGATGCCGTCGGCTTGCAGGAAACGGCCCAGCACTCCTAGAGCAGCACTCAACGGTGAAAGTTCACGCTGGTTAGCCACAGTGTGCTGGTGTACTTTCTTCCACTGCAAGTGATCCGAACCCTCCAGATGTTTCCAAATTCTGTCGAGACGATCTTTGATCCACATGGTTAACACTGGAGAAAAACCCGAACTGAAAAGGCTTAATGCTTTTGTGGCCAAGTCAGCATGGACGATGGTAATATCCGCATGATAGATAATTAATCACCCAGAGGAGGGTGGAGGTTTTGACAGGGTCGCCCCGAAGCACAGGTTGGTGGCCTGTAAAGGCACACGAAGGAAGGGCTAACACAACGGGAGGAGCAGGACATCCTGCCCACAGTGCTCTTTCTTCGAGGTCGAACAACCATCCGTTGGCAAGATAATGCAGTACCGATAACACTGGCTTCCCCAAAAAGAATTGGCACAACCGTTCGCCGAGTTGGTCGGATGACAGCTGCAACAGCCCATAGTCCTGGTGATCGTCCTGATCCCAGGGTTTAGTCGGGTCGATCAGATCCGGTGGATGAACGTTCAGCAGCTGCAAGGTTTGCCGATAGCGATAAAAGGAGTATCTGGCTTCTCTGTATAGATAGATGATTCCTTCCTTTAAACAAGCATTCTCTCTCTCTTGCTTTCTTTGGTTTTGTCGTCCTTCTTTTTCCATTCGTTTTTGTGTTTCTTCATCTAATTTTTTCAGTTTATCGAAGTAAAGATAAAACTTTTCTGGGATGCCCAGGTCAGTGAAGTGATGGTCCTGTAAATCACGTGGACGTACGATCTTTACGTGTCCCGGCCGTTGGCGAACAAAACGCTCCATTGGTATTTTCCAATCCCAATTTACTGGTTACTCAAGATTACGGTATTTGTAATTGTTATTGTGCTTATTATTCACAATTTTCAAATTTTTACCAATCTTGTTCCAATCGTGTTACTCAAGATCACGGTAATGGTAAGTGTTATTGTAAGTATTATTCACAATTTCCTAACCTTTGTTTTTGTGGATGAAGTTTTTATTTGTCACAACGTTCCAACACAACTGCCATGTAACATCAGTTGTTGTTTTGTTGAGTTGTCACCACACAACTTGGGGTTTGTTGTAAATTAATAGGAGTGGTGGTAAAAATCTCTTTGCTTGCGGTTCAACAACCACTCGATACACAGCTGGGAGACAATGGCGTCAAACACATGGTTGAAAAACCCTATCTTGACTTGTGCAGAACGTTTTACTCTCGTTTTGTTTTTTCCATTTCCTGTTTCGTTTTTGTTTTGTGCTTGTTTAGTTTTGCACTTCCGTTTCTGGTTTCTTTTTCGTTTGGTACTGGTTTAGTTTTACACTTCCGTTTCCTGTTTCGTTTTGTACTTGTATTTCAAAATTCGCTTAGCACAATTTTCGTTTTTCGTTTCCGTTTTCGTTTTGTACTTGCACTGAAAAATTCGCTTTGCACTTTTTTTCCGTTTTTCGTTTTCTGTTTCCTTTTTCATTTTGCACTAAATTTTTGCACTAAGCATTTTCGGTTCAGGCAAGTAAAACTGTCTTGTCAAAGTAAGTTTATTTTTAGATAGATGTGAAGTTTGGCACCCAGGACGTCACATGTGCAAGTTGCAAATTGCATATTTGGCGCCTGGTGAAATTAGCCAATCACAGCATCAGAGAGAGAGGTGGGGTGATCTCCACATTCTTTCTCTGATGATGTGTAGGCGCCATCTTTGCTATTGTTGTTGAAGGCAGTTCGTGTTTTGGATTCAAACTGGATGGTTGTTTGGGACTGCAGTCCCACTTCAGAGTTTAATTTAGTTTATGTAATAGAAAAGGAAGAAATAAATAAACAAGAGGGTTTATTTATGTTGGCTAAGTCTGCTTTATTCATCAAAAAGGTGGAAAATTCGGTTGCATAGGCAAAATCCCCAACTGGCGAGTGGCAACTGTTTGGCTACAAGACTCTTACATAGATTACTACCTGAGCGGGCATTAGGTGTTAGGTACTCTCTGTCCCGGTTTGAAAATGAATTACGTTTTCTTATCTTTACTATTCACCCCCGGTGATTTCAACTGATAAACTGTCCCACAGTTAGTCCTTCGATTTTCCGACTTTTCTGCCCCCGGCCATTCATTCGCAAAAACCGTAAAAGCGTTGTTTCCAGTCCCAGACTGGCAATTCCGGTGTCGTCCCACATATCCGGTCTCTGCACTCCGCAATTACTCTTTCCCAACTGGTTTGACTGTCCACAATCGATGATCCCCAGGATCACTAACACAAACAATTGGCAAAAAGCGTAAAGTAACTTGGCTAGGGTTACCAATGCCCTTTGTTGCTGTAATTTGTCTTAGTCCTTCACTTTCTCAACTTTCTCTTCACTTTCTCTTTTCACAATTTCCAAACAGGTATTTGCCACTTTTTGTTCCTTGAAAAGATCAGCTCCTGTGCTGTTTAAATTCGTTCCCGGCGGTAGTTGGCACACTACCCAGCACCTCCACCATGTGACGCTTGAGGTTGGGGGGGCTCAGTTCAGCTCACAAAATTTTTCTAACTTTACGGGCGGCGGTAGAGTGCCTGTATATCCGGATCCTCAACACCCTTTTCTACAAGCTGCGGTCGAGGACCGCACAGGTAGCAGCAATTCTCTTCCTTTAGCTTCGTAGTAGGACTCCCAGTCCTAGGTTTTCTTAACCAACTGGAAACTGTTCCCAAACTCACTTAACTTTCTGGCCTTAGGACTCCCTGTCCTTCCACATACAACTGTTCTAGTCAAAAACACGTCTACAAATTAATGAGTCCCACTCTTTTACTGCAGTAGCAAAACGTTTATTATATTTTCTTCCTTTACCACGATGTTACACAAAGTTCCCACGAATTAATACCCAAAAGGTCATTAAAGCTTGACTCGAAGCTAACTGAATTACAATAGCTAACTGAACCCAGTCCCACTGGTAACTAAAGCTGTAATAGTAGTCTTCCAATTCAAAACCTCAATGAAGAACTGGCCATAGATTCGTCTGGCCCTTTTTCACCAAGTTTTAGAAAGTACCTGGGCTTATAAAGCTCACAAAACAATGAAGTAATTACCTTTAACCCTGGGAGGTAAACAAAACCCAATTACGAATTCAACTAATGAGCAAGTCATTGCTCATTAGCATAAATCGAAACAATGCCTAGCATTCCAGGGCTTACTTGGGCTTACGTAACTGGTTTTAACCAGTTACGGCCTGGCCTTTCTTAGGTAAATGAAAAACCCTCACAGTATAGCAGGCCATTCACAATACTGTGATTCTTCTCGACCACTTGTCTACAGTCTTCACTCCTGAGCTCCTTGAGCATCTTACTCATGTAGTCATAGGTTGCTTGCTCCGCTTTTAAAACATGCAGTGTCCCACAAGTCTATCTCGTCCATTGCTACTGTGACATACACTCGCTCTTCTTCCCCCACTGCTTGCTCCAGCAGCAGACACCTGGACAGTGCATAAGCATCGACGTGCAGAATTCCACTGTTGTGCACAACAGTATACTGGTGCTCCGTTATCTCCAACATCTATATCATAAGCTTGCCCTTTGGATCTTACATCTTTTGAAGCCAGCATAAGAAATGATCTGTCACAATGTTAAAATGTTGTCCCAACAAGTAGTGCCTGTTTATCTTCACCGCCTAGATGATGGCTAATGCCTCCAATTCTGTAACTAGTTCTTTTCATGGACATTTAGGCACCTTGATGAGTAGACCAACACCTTTTTGTCTTTCTTTTCACCTTGATATAAGACTACTCCTAGGCCCAATGCTGATGCGTCCGTGTGCAAAGAAATTGTTTGCATCAGGTCGAAAGTGGTCAAGATCGGCGTCTTTGTTTACAAGGTCTTCAATTCTTCGGACACAATTTCACACCTCATGTCCCAATGAAAGATGGCATTTTCATCTTTTAAATTATGCAGTGGAGATGCCATTTTGGAAAAATGCTCGATGAATCTCCTGTAATAGCTAGCCAAACAAATAAAGCAACATAACTGTTTTTGTGGTCGGCTGGGGAAATTCTTTTACCACCTTGATTTTGAAAGATGTCCAGGGCTCTGCATTGTCACTGGTGCATTGCACAACCCGAACAGCATCCTCCCAAATTCAAACAACCTACGATGACAAGAGAATGCAGTCTTCTCTATGTCCTCTTCAGCCACACAGTTGCCACTAACCACTCACCAGATCATACATTGAGAAGTACTTTGCAATGGACAATGAGTCCAACGCATCGTTGATCCTCGGCAAAGGGTACTGGTCGCAGGGGCGTCCCGAAGACGATCTATTGGGGGGTTACAGACTTTAATTTTGCCGACTGATTGCTATAGGTTTTGCCAACTATACAAACTGTTTCCCCAAATAACTAACATAATAATTTTATTTGTAGCCATGGCCCCATGCACGCACTCAGAAATCTATTTCGGAGGGGCCCCTACTCAAAAATGTTTTTCAAAATTTGGTTTGCAGACAAAAATTTGAAAATTTTGTACATTACTGCAAAAAATGGTGCAGCAGGCAATTTTCTTTGCTCAAAAACTTAAAAATTGGCTAAAACTCACTAAAAAGCCTATTTTGTAATTTTATCTAGTGACAGAAAATGGCGCCGCAAGCGATTTTTTTTGCTCAATAACTTAAAATTTGGCTAAAAGTCACCAAAAAAGCCTATTTTGTAATTGTATCTAGTAACTGAAAATGGCGCCGCAGGCGATTTTTTTGCTCAATAACTTAAAATTTGGCTAAAACTCACCAAAAAAGCCTATTTTGTAATTTTATCTAATAAAAAAAAATTGCGCCGCAGGCGATTTTTTTTGCTCAATAACTTATAATTTGGCTAAATCTCACCAAAAAAGCCTATTTTTTAATTTTATCTAGTGACAGAAAATGGCGCCACAGGCGATTTTTTTTGCTCAATAACTTAAAATTTGGCTAAAAGTCACCAAAAAAGCCTATTTTGTAATTTTATCTAATAAAAAAAAATTGCGCCGCAGGCGATTTTTTTTGCTCAATAACTTATAATTTGGCTAAATCTCACCAAAAAAGCCTATTTTTTAATTTTATCTAGTGACAGAAAATGGCGCCACAGGCGATTTTTTTTGCTCAATAACTTAAAATTTGGCTAAAACTCACCAAAAATGCCTACTTTGTAATTTTATCTAGTGACAGAAAATGACACCACAGGCGATTTTTTTTTCTCAAAAGCTCAAGTTTTTTAATTGTAACAAATTAGAAAACATTTCTGCAAATTCTGAATTCTTCAACTAAAATAAATTACAAATCATTTCTGCGATTTGAGCATTTTTCATATATATATTTAAAATTAATTTAAAGAAATGTCTACAATTACTGCGCATGTTTCTCAAATAAAATAAATTGAAGTCATTTTTGCATTTTCAATTATTTAAAGTAAATTTAAGGCATTTAGCTGAATGTGTGTTTTTCAAGTATTGGAAAATGTGCCATCTACCTTGTTATGCATACATGCAGTACATTTTAGTTTTGTATAATGTAGTCGGCAAATGCCATTTTTTTAGAGAGTATAGTTGGCAAAATCGCATTCAAATTCTAGTTTTGCTGACAGTCAACAGAATTCGAATTTTGCCGACTCAAATATGATTGGGGGGGTATGGCCACCCCCCTACACCCTCTTTTGGGACGCCCCTGACTGGTCGATTGTTGTTAATCGTTCAAACTCTTGTAGTTGACGCAGAACTGCATACCACCATCCTTTTTTGTCACGATCACCATGAGACCCAAATATGGACTCTTGGCCGTACTATGCCATTCTTTAGCATCTCATCCAACTCCTTGTCAATGACTTTTTGAGTATGTTCAGCAGTTCTCCTTGATGGTACATGAACTGGCGGCTTTCCTTGGGTATCGATACGATGTATGGTAATGTCCAAATCACCTATCTAAGACATATCTGCTGCGAAGACATCACGGTATTCACGCAAGAGATCTAAGGGTTTGGCAAGTTCTTCCAGAGTCAGGTTAGGGCCTATGTTTTAGGCTAAGTTAAAAAGGTTCGCGAAGCCCTCCTTCTGTCAACAGTTACACAATTTCCAACCTTTGTCCAATCCAATTTTCATCTTCCATAAATGTGAATTTGCATTCCTTAGTTGACACTGCTATTCATACTGTCATCTGATGTCACAACCAGAAATCTTTGTCTGTTTGTATTCATCATGATTAGCTGCTTGGTCTCACATCCCGGCTCGAGCGGTACTACTCCTTTTGCCACTAGAAAAGATGTACATTCACTTACAGTCGGCTCAAAATGCACTTTTACACCCATTTGCGTCCTGGCCGGTATTCGTACAGGTTCTTCGATGTGTACTGTCAAGTTCATCACGTGTATAGATCCTCAACATCGATTGTTGCCATGTCATTCTCATGCAAATCCACAACAGGGGAGTCTCCTCCACAACCCCTCCCCCACAACCTATCTTTGCAACCATCGTGGTTGCAGGTCGTTGGTACATAATCCAAAGCCGACATCAGCAGATACGTGTCACGAAAGTAAACACCAGATTTGGTCAAATCCCTGATAAGACCTGTTTTCTTGCCAAAGTCTGCACCAAGGACAATGTATGCAGTCTGACAAGACGTATCGTCCATCATAAAGAAATAGTGATTGAAAATCTCTCACCAAGTCGAATTTTCAAATCCACCACACAAAGGACTGGAATTTTTATCTGTTGGATACCAAGCACCCAATATGACTTGCCTTTAAGCATGTGATACAGTATACTATGCAGATGACTGTCCTATCACCTACACAGAGGCATTGGAGTTTACGATGGCTTCCAGATGGTGTATATTCTGAAATGTAATGGTAACTCAGCAGCCTCTCATTAAACATAGCACCTGGTGTCACCATGGCTGGTTTTGATGGCAGGTCAGACCAATCAACTTTCCTCTCCTGGGGCTGAACAGAGTGCACCTGTTAGTCAGGATCATCCACCGAGGGCATTTAAGTTACTTTTGTGTTGATGCAAACTGAGCATCGTGATGCTCTTATCGCTTTTTACTTCTTTCTTTGGTGGCAAGTATCCTCTCGGTTTCTGAGTCACAGGAAAAATGACCTGTTTGGTTACACCGGTAGCAGACAAAACCGCTAAGACTGCTCTTACATTTTGTGGTGATGTGGCCAAGTTTTCAGCATTGATAGCATCATACCAGACCCGGAGGATGGGACTTATTTCGTCCCTGGTTGGTACTCAATGCTGCAGACTGATCCCTGCCACCTGTCGCCGGTTTCCAACTAACCATCCTTTTCCACCTGGGGCTGACGGTCTTTCTGTCGCTTCCACTCGGGGACGTCGCAGCTCTCTCCTTTGAGGACCATTCTGATTGATACGGCTAATTGCAGGAGTTCCTCAATCGTAGGGTGTATGTGGCCAGCGATCCTCGTTTTTAACTCCGTACGAATACCTTTGTGTTACTTATCCACCAAATCGACCTCGGGAATCACCCGCCCTTTTTTATAACAACCGCACTTTATTAGTGATATATGTGCGGGCCAGCTTGTTGGTTCGCTGCATCCTTGCTTCAGCCATCATTTTCCAGTCTGCCTGATAGGTTGGCTACCAAAAATACCCCAGAAAAAGATCCTTGGTCTTTGCCAAGGCACCTTTTGCTATCTCCTCGACATAGGTCGTGCTCAATTGGCAGTGGTGCTCACCAAAGTCCAATGAAAGTTGTCATTGAGTTCTTGGGCGTCCTACTTCTCCATGCAAGCCCTAGCTTCGTAGGCTGCAATGTGGTCATTGGCATCACTGTCACAATTAAACATGGCAAATACCAACAGGCAGCTCTTGTGGGTAGCACTTGGTTGATGGTCTTTCAAGGTCTGGACTTGCTGTTTTAGCAGATCAATCTGCTCCTCCTGTCGAGCTTGGGCCGCCACCAAAGCTTGCCCTAGACCCACTAAGCCTTCACCAAATCTCGCTATACTTTTCCTAGTCAGTCCAATACAGCATCATGGGCGGCCAGCATTTGGGATAAGGTGCCCTGGATGTCCATCATGGTGCCCATCTGGTCATCGTGCGATCTTTTGTAGACATGCATCACCTTTAATATATATGGATTGCATTTCAAACATTAAATAACAGCTGTGCCCTCTTGTTGGTTGTATGTTTCCTCACGACAATTCTGGCATGCTTTCTGACAGTTGTGATCAAGTTGAAATAACCATGTAAACAATTCCAACAAAAGTAGGATCCATTAAAAAAATGCAGCGCCTGAAGTCAGGTCTGTTAAGGTCTATTTCAAAAGCACTTTGTCTCCCGTCCAAAGACTGTAGATGTAGAATGTCAGAATGAGAGCCTGATTGGTGAGGCGGACATTGGTCATGGGGTTGACTGTACCTTGGTGAGCCAGTCACCCCAGACTGCATGCTCTTAACCCTTTACTGCCTGTACAGTAACTACAAGTGATATTTTAAATTTTTTAATTTTTAATGAATAGTTACCATTAAACTAAGCTAATAAAAAATTTGTAGCAAAAAAATCAAAAATTTTTATTAAAAATTAATATAGTCATTAAAGTGACTTTCAGGCATATACGAAATGCTTTTCATGAAAACTAAGCTTATTTTTTGTTTTATTTTTCAAAAAAATGAGAGCTAAACGAAAATAAATCCATATTCTTATTAAATTCTAAGTTATTTTGAAATTTATTTATTGATAATATGAAATTTGAATGATTTAAATAAAGATATGTATTGAAAAAATGTCATGCTCAAATAGGCTCTACATTCCTGTAAGTCATTTTGGTGACTTTCGAAGAAACATGCTTTTTTTCTATGAAGAAAGTGGCGCCATCTACCACCAATTTTTGTCAACAAAGCCCAATATGTGCTGTTTTAAGTGGTGTAATGCATTCTTGCATGCATGTATGCATTGCTGGGAAAAAATCTTAAAAATAAGTCATTTTGGTGACTTCTAGGCAGGAAAGGGTTAAGCAGGTTGAGTCGTAGACTTTTGTGGTTAAGGGAAAAGATACTCAGCCCCATAGGGGAAGTGGGCAAGTGGTTCGGGGTAATAGCTTCGGTGTCTTGTCTAGGTCTTCTCAGCATTACACTGATGTTCCTGAAGTCACAGCCTGCAACCCTGATGTGCACCTTGTATGGGATAGTATCATTTGCGGTTGAGGGTTGGCAAACCAGGTGTTGCACATATGTGGTGCTATCCAGGCACGCGTGTCGAGCATCTTTCCACTAGGGTTTCTGGGTTGCTGTCAAAAGCTCCTAAAAATCCAATAGTGGTGGTTCATGCTCGCACCAATAACGCTGTGATGGACACCCCAAGAGGAGTTGCAGAGCGTCTTCATCACCTTACTCGGGAAGTTCATCACGTTAGACCGGGAGCCAAGATTGTTATATCGTCAGTTTTGCCCTGGTTTGATGGTCGAGCTGGAGTCCAGAACTGCCCCAATTATAAGGTATGGCACATTGCAAAAGAGATTTCTCTTTGTGTCGACAGGAGAAGGTCATGTTTGTGGATGCTTCTTGGGACCTGCTACGTAGTCCCGACAGAGTTTATTTGCGTGATGGACTTCACCTTACCTTGGAAGGAAAGGCAGTCTTGGGTTCTGTCTTGGGTGGGGTTTTCAATAGACTGCCAGGGAAACTAGGTGAAGGTAATTTGCCTGTTAATCCTTTAAATAGTGAAAGGAATAAGCCAACATTAAGAAAAAGATTTAACTCTAGGAGATTTAGTAGCACAAGCACCAATGTCATGGTTGTTAACTGTCAAAGCATTAAAAACAAAATATTGGAATTTAGGGAAGCTGTAGAATCACATGGGTCAGATATAATTCTTGGTTCTGAATCCTGGCTGACAAATAATATTTCAAATGAGGTTTTTCTCAGCAATTTCACCATCTATCCTAGATATAGTAATCATGGCCATGGTGGAGTATTTATTGCCCATTCTAACAAGTTAATTTCTATTAGAGAATCCTTTTTAGAAACCTCATGTGAATCAGTTGCATGTAGTACAAAGTTAAAAAATGGTAAAACTTTGTTTATCATTTCATTCTATCATCCCAATGACAATTCTGTTCATCTGGACGAATTTTTTAGATCTATAGACGTTCTGTACAATACTCATTAAGACCCCATCCTTCTTATTGGAGGTCATTTTAATTTACCAGGGATTGATTGGGTAAACTATGAACATATTTCTAGTAAGCCTCTTGCTAATAGCTCTAAAAGATTTTTAAATTATCTACAGCAGTATTCTTTGGAACAACTTAATATGAAACCAACACGTGGCAATAATATTCTTGAATTATTGATAACAAACTCCTGAATCTGTTTGCAAAATTGGCTGTGGGGATGGTATTGGTGACCATAAGCAGATAGTACTTGCAGATTATAACTTTTTTCCAAGCGTAACTTCCACTGCTAGGCGGATATTTTTAGATTATAACAAAGCAAATTGGGATAACTTTAGGCAGTTTGCAAGAGTATCCTTATCAGATTTGGTTAGCAGTTTTACAAATAATAGTGTTCAAACTAATTGGGATAACTTCAAATCTAATGTAGATAAGGGTATTGCCTAAGGGCAATAAGGGCTAAGGGGTGTCTAAGAAATTGTCCCAACATTCTTCTGAACCAATTTGGTATACTACTGAAATACGGAGAACTGTTTGTCAGCAGCGAATAATTAGAAATCGACTTAGAACTAAAAAGTCAGCTTGTTTGGTTAATAAATTTAAAAGCCTACGACACAAACTTAAAAAACTCCTTGATAATGGTTGTGGCCATTTCAAGCAGTTTACTCTAGTTAAAGCTTTAAAACATGATTCTAAATATGTCAAATCTTTAAATAAAGGCAATAATGGAATATCTAGCTTGCTAAATAATAATGGTGATATCATTTTTGAGGACTGCCAAATAGCTGAATTATTAAATTCTCAATTTTAACGTGTATTTACTATTGACGATGGAAACATGTTACCTCAAATTAAATCTTTTTTCATATGTATTTATGGACAAGGTAGAAATGTCTAGTAATAGAGTTCAAAAAGTTTTGGAATCTCTTTCTCCAAATAAATCAATGGGTCCAGATAATATTTCTCCAAGACTGCTTAAAGAGCTTGCACCA
>JAQIXP010002459.1:0-15038 GCA_034700285.1 Proteroiulus fuscus
TTTTCTATGGTAAGCCTTTCCTTCATTAACAACATAACAGATGGCATTAAAATTTCTGAGATTTTACAATTCAGGTATATATGTATAAGATTTTACGATTCAGGTATTTCTGAGATCTGGCAATATGGCGCTGCCCATGTTTTACATACAAATTGTGATATCCATTAATGATAAGTTTAATTTCAATATTATTGTATTGTTACGTTTTGTTGTGATGCCTTTCATTTAAAAAAACAACTTGTCTTGAATTGCGACTTCCTTTGTAAATACATGTTAATGTAATGCAGAAATATACACGAGTATACAATAAATGATATAAAGACGTAGTAGGCCTATATTATATAAAGTAACAATTTATAAACATTGTA
This sequence comes from Proteroiulus fuscus, assembly GCA_034700285.1. Lineage (NCBI taxonomy): Eukaryota > Metazoa > Arthropoda > Diplopoda > Julida > Blaniulidae > Proteroiulus > Proteroiulus fuscus. The sequence continues at coordinate 369 of JAQIXP010002459.1, forward strand.
AGTTTTATATTTTTATCTGTAGGACATTGCAACACGGGAAACCTAACATTGAAAATATAAAAATAAAAATATTATTTAGAGAGTCCGTTAAACTTGCAGATTTTATTTTCTTTTGGCGGGAAGAAAACCCTGAAATATAGTGTTAAATATTTTGATATATATATATATATATAAGAAGTTCACAGCGTGCTCAAGTGTGACAACATTACTAGATATTTATGGCGTGTTTTTCAACTTTAGAACTTCCAACATTATAATACAATAGTAGAATTCACACAAACAACAAAAAACATATTTCAGACAATGCTTAAAAACATAATTAGCCCATGTAAAAACATGGAATACTCCTATAGTTATAAACAGGTGATCGTTGTTTTGATTAATTAGCAGTGTTGACACACCTATTGCATGCCCTTGATGCAATAATTGATGTCCATTCCCTCTTATATTGTGCATGGCAAAATATATATATATGCAAAGTAACTTGCCCTTGCTAAAATGTATCTACAATTACATTTTTTTTTCTGTACTGTTCTTAAAAGTAACAAAAACAATAATATGTTGTCGGTTTTATTTAAAATAATTATCATTGGTTTTTATAATAAGTTCCATGACTTGCAGTGCTGCTTAAGCATGGACAGGTAAAACTGTTAACATATTCTTGAGAAACATCAACTTAATATTCTTCAGGGTGGAGAAATAGAATAACTTTTAAGAACTTGCACTAATACAAATACGATTTTTCTGAGTGTTTTTTCATTTAAATCATCATTTTAGGAAACAGACATTTATGCTTTTAATTTTTTTATTAACTGCCAGTAACTAATGTTTGTTAATTCAGTGATTACTTAATGACAAGCCAATTGTATGACCTGACTAGATCCATTTACATGCATGCCATCTGATTTTTGTATGCCATTCAGGGAGATGTTAACAAAAATGAAGATACATGACTGCTTAATAATCTATTTAAAATTGAGAATGTGTATCCTATTACTATATTTCATAAAGTGGGAAGGCTTCGTATATATCACCATTTGATGATCAATCATAAATTATTAATTGGTTTCCATTTTTAGCATAGGACCATGTATTGTCTGTTCAGCTGTTATGTTATAGTAGTGTAGGGCTGCTAATTTCTTTCTGCTCCTTAAATAGTTTATATAATCATTAAAATATTCATACGATAAACTATATCAGTAAATTTAAAGTACTACTATTTCAATCTTTAATTTAAATTAACAATATATCGATGGTTTAATTCAGAAGTCGCCAATTTGCAAAAAGTGGGTTTTGAGATAATAGCGTTTTCGTGGAAAAAATGGTATAACTTAGAAATAAACAATGTTAAAAGGCTGAAAATTTGGTGAACAGATAGAACAATATATAAATTTTACAGGGAATGTGTTTAATTTTTGTTAAATATTTAAATTAGTAAATTAATTAAGTAATTTGTGAAAGAAAAGGATTAAAAATGCAAATTCGCCTTTTGACTAAAACTTATTTTGCAGGAAAGAAAAATAAATTTAAGTGTGAAGTCACCAATTTGCACATCCATGAGTTTTCCTATTGAATAAAATAGAATGCAACAAAAAAAGAAAAAAAAAAAGAACGAAATTTGTCAAATTCTCCACTTTCTTTTCAATAAAAATCCAGGTATGGAGAAATTTTTAAAATGTAAACTGACGAATCGTACTATTCACCATTTCTAACTCTTAGAAATGACAGGTTGTGGCTTATTCGCCACTTTTTACTTCTGTAACTTTAACGATTATTGTTTAAATTAATTTCTGTAACTTTAGGTTCATTGGGGACACTTCCAGAATCACAATGGTACATGTATAATTATCTCATTTTTGACAAATTGGCGTGTTCACCGCTTCTGAATTAAGCCTTCGATATTATTTTTTCAAAAGATTAAACAAAATTTTCTTAAAATATATTTAAATGCAATAATTATGCAATTTTGATGATTTTCTTTGAATACTCAAAAATGTATAATATATGGCTATATGTCTTACTTTTTTGATATATTTAGAAGGAGTTATTGATTACTTTAACCTTGATTTTTGGTTTTAAAAATGCGTTTTCCTTATTTTTATTGAATTTACACGCAACTGAAATTATTTTTGCACGTGTTCGACAATTTCTACCAACGTGAAATGTTTTCTAATTTTCTGATATGAAATATTGCATTGCAATCTTTCGGCATATTTTCTGAAAATATATAAGCATCCGTCAGAGAATTAAGAGGAGTGTTAGACCTTCCAGAAAAGTTCAGTTTTAACTGACCCTGTGATTCTAATTGTGTATTCGCAATGTGATCTCTTCGCACATAAAAATTAAGAATCCAAAAAAAAATTAGAAACCCAAATTTCCATATTTTTTGGAAAATAGTAACAGTGGTTAAGGAAATGCATGCAAGTAGTTTTGGTAGGTTCTGTGAAAAGCCAGACCACATTTCATAGAGTTGACATTTATTGGATGGAATACGGCATCATATGCATCTTAATTAAAGTATATTTTAAGTGTTTGTAATCAATTTCAATTAGGCCTATACAATTATTGGCTGTCTAGAAATGCTAATTTTTATCTGACTTTATCTTATCAATTGTTTGAAATCTTGATAAATAATTTGGCATAAAGGTTGGATATAGTAGACACCTAGAAAAGTGGACCTAAACTTGGAAAACTTTCTGAAGGTTAAATAATTTGCTTAACCTACCTTTTTAATGAGTTTAATAAATATTTTTTTATTATAATAAATCTGTCACTTTTTTCTGTAAGCAATTTGTGGTTAGATTAGGCTTGGTTGTCGTTTGGCTATAGGTCAACAAGAAATTCTTAGTCTAATTATTCAATACTAGTCGTGGCATAAATAATTTTTTTCAAATATAATTTTGGGGTGTATTTGCCTAGTCATTGTTTTGAAATTATTTTAAATTTCTAATTCAAATTTTCTTATAGGCCTAATTAAAGGGAAAGTCCCCCCTTGTAACAAGTAGTATTGAAATTGCACACACCTACTATATATGTATGGCTGTGACAATAATAAGGGCAGGAAAGTTTCCATTTTGAAGAACTCAGGACGTTTGCCAAATGCATGTTAGGTGCCTTTTTTCCATAGATTTCGGCAGATTATATAGAAAAGTTGGTGGCGCCCTCTAGAACATGCATGTCTACGTGTTTTATCCAGTAGTGAACGCTATACATACTGTCAGAAAAATGGTGCCTATTTGGGCTTTGCATTTTCAACCAAATCCATGTAGCCTATTCAGGACTTTTTATTAATTGATTTGTGGGCTAAAATCAAACAGCAATTTCCATGCCTTCGCTAATTTTTTATGCTCTTCCTCCTACAACCACCTTATTTCAAAGTGGGACTTTCCCTTAACTATTTAAAAATCCACCAACAATGTTGTGTAGGCATACAATAGGACTTATGTTGTGAAATTTAAGACTTGCCTAAATTTTTTGTTTTTAGAAACTACCTTGAATGCCTATCAGAATGCCCATTTACCTGCATGCTCATTTGCACAAAATTTTGACAATGATTCAAAAATTATCTACTATTGCAAGCTATAATATCAGTCTTACTACTTAATTTGTCTTCGTTTCTATTACGCAATGAATCGTAGAAATGGAGTGAAATATTTATATACAGTATGCATTACTAAGTAAGTTCTATGTTTTTTTTTTCACATTTATAAGAAATTTGTCAATCATATTTAGGATTTTTTTTAACTTTCAAATTGCAAAATTACATGGTATTGGTTAATCATCAGTATGGTGTGTTTGGGCCCCTTGTCAAGGAGTTTAGAATTTATACTGCATGCTTGAGGCAGTTAATACAAAATGAAAGTTAAAGCAGATCAATTTTTTTACATGGTATGATAAAAAAATTTGTTATATAAGCTTATTTACAGAATGTAATGCTTAATACTATATTAATCTAAAGGGCATGCAGCTATGATCTTTAAATGGCATGATTCTGGTTTTGAAGGGCAGTTTTAATAATGGCCAGCTTATTTAACGATAGCTGATATAACTATAAATCATTTTTATTAAGCAGCATATAATTACAGTCTACATATTGTCGAGTTTTAAGTTTGTTTTGCAGTGTGTGTAGTAAGTGTTCAGGTCTTAAATTACATGTATAGGCCTACTTGAGTTTCCCTTATTTAATAAAATCAACTTTCTTAAGTCTTGATAACCAAGACTATTTTCCTAAAAGTGTCATGGTCATGGTACACATTAAATTGGTGCTAGTTTGCATTTCCATAATGGAATCCTAAAAAGTGCGTCATGGCTGATGGCCGGCGGCTGAGTCGAAGATTGCTATCGGCTTGTTAACCTGCCCAAGCAACAATCATTATTTATGTGGCTTTGCAGGGAGAGCTCTGCTGACAACGTCATTGCAAGATGTCGTTAGTGCTATTTAGTTTCATCCGTATTAGCCACTTTATTAGTACATCTAACTTGACGTCATGTTCTATTGTTTGAACTAACACAAGTTTCACTACATTGTAGCATTTCGTCGTAATGATGTCAGTTGCAAATAATAATAATAGTCAATGCAAAATTGTAATATTGGTAAAAAAATTGATTAATGTTTATGTCCTATTGGAATTTCTATTGGATTTATTTAAAAAAATAAGTTCAAAAGTAACATATTTGTACTATATGTCTTATATGTTGAGACCTCTAAACCACATCAAAACCTCACATGGTGGAGATGCGAGATATTCATAATTTGCACATCAACCACCCAACGGACATTTAGGGCCAATTGTACCAACAAGGGTTACCTTTAACCCACTGTTAAGCGTAGGTTTTCTCTACTTTCCTGAATTTTCATTGGCCCAAATCGGTCACATGATCAAAATAACCCAGGGTTAAGACTTAACTGTGGTTGGTACGATTGGCCCTTATATAGACAGTCATTTCATTCAATTCAAACAAATCCTGAACTTTTCGCAACAGGCTATGAGACTTAAGTCCCGTATTTCGGAAATTAATGCTTCATATTTCTAGTTTAGTGCAGCAAATGTTTAAGATCAAGGTATATATTTATTAAAAATTTATTGAAAAATTAATTTTTTTATAATTTTCTTGTAATTTTTTATTTATTAGGCCTACCAGTCAAAAAGAGAGGATGTGCATGTGTTGTGACAAAAAACAAAAATTCTCAATTTATTTCGGGACTTCAGACGTCATAAGGCAGAGCTTTCAGATATGCTCTTGAACGTCATTTGGCTCCTCTGATTGACTCGAACTGATATAGAGAACAACCATGAAATATTACATAATGGAAATATACTGCCTAATGACGTTATTCTTCTGGTGCTCAATTAACATTTTTGAAATATTTTATTTTATAATAAGATGACTGACAGAGAATGCAATTTTCATCATAAATTGTTAGTTAAATGTTAAGTTTTTAAAGAAGATCCCCGATTCCCATTAAAAATGCAACTAAGTAGAAATTAAGTAGGAACTTTGGAATAAAATGTGGCAACACGTGTATTCAAATGAAATTCTAGTTATACCTATACTAGGAAGTTTTATTGTGTAGTATAAGTAAATATTGCTGAGGCATGCATGTATTGATATGCTAATGAAAAATACATTATAGGTCGTAAAATCCTTCAGACACATTGAAATTAAACTGAATGACAATTTTTATCGACTGTTTTGGAAAAATAAGCTAAAATATTTTTAATCTATTTTACCATGTTATTCTATAGAATCTAATAGAGCATCTTCAGTTTTTTATTTAGTGTAGGCCTAATAAAGGAACAATCACTTGATCACCACGTGATACATTTGCGTTTCTGGTAACCTTCAGCTAGCTAACTTTTGAAAACTTAGATTAACATTGAGCCTATGGGCCTATAAGAACTAATATTAATTAAGCCTTATTAAATTAAATGCTATAATCTTTATGTCAATATTTATCATGATAAATTTATTTTTGAAGTTTTATTAAACAAATATTTGTATATTTAAATGCCAGCTTTTTTTATGTATATTCATTGAAATGTTAAACATGTTTTAGTGTTGGACCTATTGTAGGCTATACATGTGAATAGGCCTATAATCTTACCGCATTTGTATTGATAATTCATAGAAATATGAGTGCCCCAAAATTGCCCCATGCCCTTATTCCTCCTGGTTACCCTGAAAGTGGATGTTTAACGGTGTTATATTCCTGGTTACGCAACATTATAAGGGTTACCTTTTAACTTATGGCTTAGTTTCCTAATCCATACAAGCTAATTAAGTGCAGTAGGCCTAATTATTATTATTACTTTATTTGTACAAGTCTAGATAATCTTGCTATGTGCATATATAGCAAATAATTATTTTCATATAAAACAGTTGCATGAAACCATGTGCCTTGATGTCAAGAATGCAAGGTGATGACCTCTCAGTGTAGAATAAGAGCAATTTCCAAGGAAAATGGGATAAAAATGACATATCAGATAGGCGACCCTGAGGAAAAGTCACGGAAAGTTACAAAATGTCATGGAATACTGTATGCCCCTATTGAAAAATATTTTCTGAATGGGTAAAATGCATTGCAGAATTACAGTGAGGAAATTCTGCAGAGAAATTTAAATTTTATATGTTCTGCAGGAATGCAATCCACTTAAACGTTTCTGTAGAAACCTGGTTGGAAAAAGTGACGAAACTTAAGTTTTTATCATAAGAACATTAAAAGTAAATTTTTCTGCAGAAATCCACCATGCTCCTTTTTTCTGAGAAACAAATTTCTGCCGAAACTTTTTTATAGGAGGAAGAAATTTAAAGGTCTATGTTAGCTTTTAGCAAAATATCAATTTTAACTACATGGTGAAAATAAGTACTTATTTGGAATTGCCTGAGTTTTCAATTTTTTTAAGGTTACATTTTACAAGAATATTTGAGGGCACTTCAATTTTCCTAATGGTACCCTTAGAACAAATAGTGTGTCATTTGAATAAAGAGGTTTACAACAGAAAATGAAAGTTCTGTATAAATATTGAAGTTATTTACTATTGGAAAAATATGTGAAAAATTTCTTAAATTTGCATTTTTTAAATTCATATTTTTTTAAATTGCATTTTAAAGTTATTTGAGAGCGCTTCAATTTCGTCATCGTAACCTCAGACGAAATAGTGTCATTTAAATAAAGGTCAGCAACAGAAAATGAAAGTTCTGTATAAATATTAAAATTATTTACAATTAGAAAAAAATGTGAAAAATTTCTTAATTTTGCATTTTTTAAATTCATGGTTTTTTAAATTACATTTTAAAGTATTTGAGAGCGCTTCAATTTCGTCATCGTAACCTCAGACGAAATAGTGTCATTTAAATAAAGGTCAACAATAGAAATTGAAAGTTGTGCATGTAGTTCTATAAAGATGGAACCGGTATCTTTGGTATTTTATCAGCATACCAGGACATTCTGCAATGACGACAAATGGGCGATTATTGCGATATGAGAAATATAGTTTGGGGCAAATTTTGATATTTTCAAATTACCAAAAAAAAAAAAAAAAAAAACCAGGAGGTATTATGAAATTACATAATGACAACTTGATTGCCTTGTTTACTTATTTTGATCTATTTGCAAAGGTGGCGTCAATGCAGCACTATTGCCAACGTCATTGAGTGGTCATGGTTGCTTTTTTTCTTACCTTTCTCCACGGTAGGGCAAACTACCAGTCAGAACAGCCCTGTATTTCATTGGTAAACTTACCTTAATGAACATGTGCTTTTTGAGCTTACATCTACATTAGCTTTTGTCCATGATACTTCTTCAAATGCATTCCGTGACACTAGTGGCGGTATTGTTCCACATTACAAGAACTTGCTGTTGACTTGACTGATTTTTCTGCAATATTTTTTGGCAGTTTTGCCCCACTGTGCGCTATTTTCTCTCGCTGAAGATTGACCTAGAACGAGATAACTATTATTTTTTTTTATCTATAACCGTAACATCCTTGTGTGTGTGTGTGTGTTTGTGCATTTTAAAAAAGGTGTTCCGCGTTGATGAACATAGTATTTTAACGTAATTTTAATTTCTAAACTTATTTTAATTTCGCGACCTGAAAACCTATAATTGAAAATGGTGATCATGCGAGATCGGTCAGTTCAGGCCCTGTATTCCATCATCAGTGGCGATCCCCAGGGGAGGAATACCCGCTACAATCCAATGACTGTCCTGAGTATGCACACCCGATACAAGAAGCCAAGTACTTCTCTCTTTATTACAGGCTTCTTGGGCTGCCTTGGAATACTTTTCTTAGCTGGAAGCGTAGCACTTTTCTTATCCTTCAGGCTTTTAGTTGAATTTGTGATCGCTAAGGTAAGTCATTTTATAATTTATCATGATTAGTTTTACCTTAAACTTAGGCTATGCATGTATTGGAATGCATTCTTTGATTCAAGATTTTCTGAAATATTTGTTTATTGCTTTGATAAGGCATGAAAATTCCACTTTCAAAGTTTGATACCTTGATTGTCGAATAAGCGAATGTGCTCATTTTACAATGTCTCACCCAATTTCATCGATTAGCCATATTGAAACTGTAACTCAAGTGTTTTATATAATTTCATTTTGACACTTTGGACCATGGGTAAAATTCCACAAATAGATTTTCAATATTGTATTAGCGTCAAAAGTGTCAAAGGCTTTCTTAAAATTCTTTTTCTTTATTGGCCGCTATGCTTTTTTAGTCATTTGCATGTTAGTTTTTGAAGTTCGGAAATTGTTTCTTAATGTTTCAATTTATGTAAAATTTTCCAAGTAATGTAGTTTTTAATTTTCTTTTGAACTTGGAAGATGGTATCAAAGGCTTTTTTATAAAATTCACAAGTTTGTTTTTTGAACAGATGTTCTACTGTCAATCAGTTGCAGTTATGAGTTCAGTTTTATAGAAATACTTAAATTGTTTGAAATTGTTTTATAATTTTGTTCGTAAAATTCCCATAAGTTAGTCGGGTGTCAAAGGCTTACATAAAATTCATTATAGGCCTAAGTTTGTTTATTGGGACTAATGTTCTATACTGGCAATCAATTGCATTTACTGGGTCAGGTTTATATTAGTACTGAAATCGTTTGAAATATTTATATTTGCTGCAGGCAGTAGGCATTACTTTTTAAATGTACTTATTTTGCAATTGTATACTAAATTGCTTTCAAACCAAAAACTTTAGATTTAGGACGATTGTATCCCATAGGCTTGGCAATTTAATATCAATTTTTAATTTTTTGACTATGGTTGTGGTCACTATGCCAGGAGCTGTTTATTTTAATGTGGCAATGCTATTAGCACTATCAATTGATGACCTATGGACTGGTGCCTTGTGTAACATTGTCACCTGGCCGATTCGCATTGGTGTGGTCCATTCTTTAAAAATATCAGATTGGCTCTACTTTTTAAGTGTTTTATTGCCGAAATGACACTATTCAGGTTATAGACTTTACTGGGTTAGGAAAACTTTTCCGAAACTCATTGTTATTGTTGATCGTTCAACGTTGATTGCGCAATTTAAAATAGGACTATATCAATGCATACTATAAACTGAATTCTTCTGTGTATGATATCACGTGGCCATTTTTTAAACTGCAAACAAATTTGCAAATTGTTATTGACTAATAGTACATGCTTGATAATATGCTTCAAATAAGGAAAATAGGTTTTTATCCTCTTGAGAGTTAATGTTATCTAAGGACTATTAGGAGAAGCCTGTTACTAGGGGGAACTTTATTTATAAAAACTGTTTTGTGAATTATAATTTTTTTTAAATAAATGCTGGAAAAAAGAATAACCCCTTAAATACTTCAGGGAACAACCTGGAATTGTCTGGCTGTATTTTGGAAAGAATTGCAAATTAGTTTCAGAGCCAAAATTAGGTGAAATTATTAGAAAATATTTAATAATAAGCGCTAATTATCTTGAGGGAATTTAAATTAGGGACAGCACCTTCGTGCTGTCTTACCACATGTCAATTAGTGGGAAAAATACATTTAGAAAACATTGTTTTCATGTAGCAGAATCTCCAACCAGTTTTCGGACAAATCGTGCTGATGGCATTTCACAGTCACATGGCAAACTGGCTGGCTCAGGTTTTTAGCTCAATTTAACCAGATTATATTAGTGCTTAAAAATTCGTATATTAGACTGGTAACCCCTTTCGCTTTTTTTTCTTCTTGTTTTTAAAGTGGGTATTAAAGGTGGGAGCAACTTTCTTCATTTTTATCATACCTTGACATTGGGTTTATCAACCCTTTTTATTTTGGACAGACATGCAACTGCTAATTTCGTAGGTCAAGGCCCGAATTAATACCTAATTATCCAAATAAAAAATAAATTTTTAAGGGTGATGACGCAGTAGATGATTTCTGCGAATTTTGCACTGGAATTGGTCAACTTAATTGATGCTAAAATGCCCTGGGATTTCACTTTTTTTTTTTTACTGATGTTGTATAGCAACAGGTCTCTAGCATCAGCCACTTTGAAACAGTCTATAGAATAAACATTTGGAATTGCCAAGTTGATGTGTATTCTAAGTTGCTTTAATTGCAAAGTCTTAAATCAAATAAATGAGTTCTTACTTTCTGGAATTGCTGTCAGTAGCTCCTCAAATATAATTTAAAAATTAGTAACAAAAATATTAGCATATGAAGGGTTGGCATTTCTGCCAATAGCCTTTCAATTATAATTTTTTTTTTAAAAAGTAATAAATTTATTAGCATATGGAAGTGGAAAGAAATCATTTCTTGTATTCCTATAACTTATGTCATATAGAGGCCAATGCATTGCATGTTATGGTTATCAAACAATCAGTGGCCCTCCCTATGACATCACGTAGCACATAGCAACAACAATGACCTTTCATGGGCTGATATTTACACCTCGAGTTTAATTATGTTTAGTCCACTTTATTGGCAACCTCAGAAGGTTTGAATTAATCTATATTTCGCTTAAACTCAGTTGATTTTAAATTATAAATTATTTAATTCAATAAATACAACATCAGTTGAAATACCAAACTGAGCTTAGTTCCTCAAAATGTTATAATAAGGTTTGGTCCTAAGTTGTTTTTATTTTCATCTGGATGGATAAAAAATGTCAATCAAATTCCTGGTGTGTCTATACAGAGTTGCAACTTTTTAATTATAGTTTTTAACCAGTATAGTGTAACCTTTTTACCACCGAGGCTTGTTCTACTCCATTTCCTATCCTACATTTTATTTTTGCTCCAGTTGAGTTATACAACTTTTATTTAAGCTGTTTTTTATATTTCTCCCATGCATTACAAGTTCTGTGCTATTTGGGGTTAATTGTCAGAATCTGCACTATAACCACTAATTTTTGACTCGCTTTTCAAAAAAACGATCTAAATATGTTAGTGACATCCAGATTATATATTGTTGTCCCCATAATTGCAGAGTGCGGGATTGCAGGCCGAGAAATACAATATCAGTTTTTAGAAATTGTTGTTATGTCAAAGAACTTTGTTGCACTAATGCCAAATACGCTATAGTATTAATAACTATTGTTGAGCTTTCAATTTGTTGAAAACTAAGCTGAAACGCTAACTGCATTGTAATTAAGCGTTATTTATGCCTGTAATTAAAAGAACTTGATGAGATAAGCTAGTTTGGAGATATTTTATTTCCATTTTAAGGAAGAGTTGTATAGCTGACTGCATGATTTTCTTATCTATGGGCTGCTCGTTTATTTGCATTTCCTTGAACAATTTTGCATGTCATTTGGATGGACAGCTTGCTTACCTTTCTGGATTTCCTTAAAAATCGTATAATTTTTAATTCGCATGGTTGACCAACGGAATAATTTCTGCTGGGTTGGGCGAGCACCACTTTTTGTTTAGGAAACTATATACAAAAGAGTAAATGTAGAAGTACTCAATGCCTTACTTATATAAACTTGTATGTGTTGCTATAAATACAAACTAAAAATTATATAACTGTCCAGTAAAAGATATATAAGGAAAAAGTCAGTGTACTACCGTGTACTTAATGCATGTATAGGAAGGATATAATGTATTAAAATGCGGAAGTTACTAATTTATCAAATCAGATAAGTGCAATTAGGAAAACGTTTTGGATTTTTAAGTCTGGTTGGTTTAGGCTATATACTTGCTTGCTATTAGGAAATCTAAAAAATATATTTGATCGCATTTTTAATTCTGATAGACACTTGCATTCTCGCTCAATTGAAAACTAGGTGAACGGGAATTCCTAGTGTAGGAACAATTTTCATTTTTCTTAATGCCTTTAAGCTTTAGGTTATAGAAAGCAAGAATTAATTTGGCTGTTTTTTAATTTTGTGTCAAATTTTTAACATGTCTTCATGATTGGCTTGCACTTATAGTTGCAAAATGCAATTGCTGTTTTTGTTGAAAACTTAAGTACTAGTCTACTACAGTGTCAATGAAAGTTAATAATTTTGATTGGGTAAATTGGGTTTGTAAAGGGGGAATAAGGGGGCCCATACAATTATTATTACTAGCATCATATTTTAGACTTTTAAAGGTAGGGTTAGTATGCATGACGATATCGTTGATTGGCCTGACGCAGATGATTGCAAGGACATTTTTTGCCAAAATACACTCCTATTAAATTGTAAACAACCTGATTGACTTGCAAGATTTTTTTTCTTCATTTTCTTTGTAAACGAAATTTAAATAATGCTTTTGGCATTTGGAAAATTGTAATAAAAAATTAAATGATCAATGGGTTAGGCTTCAAGGGATGCTATGCAGAACAACTAGAGCTTACAAGCATTACGAAAATATATGGGAAAACGAAAATTTGAAGAAAATTGGCAGTTGTCCAATTGATTGAAACATGAACTTTGGTAATTGATAAATTTTTCTTTGGATTTATGTCAATTATTTTAAGTTTTGGTTTGTTTACTATGGGGGAGGTGCATCATGCAGCCCTGTCACCTGGTGGCATTTAGAGAAACCTATGTATGCAATATATATACTTTGTATATTGATTGCTATGCGTGAATATAAGATTTAAACTGGACCAAGTCATTTACTGTGGCTTTCTGATTGTAACAAATCCATTTTTTAAAGGTAGGAATACCACTTTAAATATGGTTTACAGCTATTTTAATACCAACTAAAGTAAGAAATGTTGTGAAAAGATTTTGCAAACACAATCCACACATGACAGCAAACATACATTGAAATCTACAAATCCTGGAAGTGTGCCAAGTGACCTGCAGTGGGTCATAGTTTTTAATAATTAAACAGGGATATCAACGATTTTGTACTTTAAACTAATCACCATTAGTGCTTATTTGCCCATTTTATGTCTTTTATAAGTACAAAGATTTCATGGAGAGGGGGTGGGGGCAATCACCTCTCTTTCCCTCTTATATGCTGTTCATATAAAAAAGTTTGCAGATAAACGTTCATGCCACCACTGTTGGGTGGCGGGACAATCTAGTATGCAACTAGCCCATACTGTAATATAAAAATATTGGGATTTTAATTCAACAACTAATTATTCCGCAGGTACAATGTTTCATCAAATAATATGGATATTCCTGCTTGCAATGATGAAATTGTGAAGGTCCCGATACACCATTTCCCCAAAATTTGGCACATCTGGCAACTACTTTTGATCTTTTAATAGCCGGTAGAAGACATGCCTGTTTTGCCGGTGATTGGACATTGTCTACCTACAATCAAGTCTGCTGTGTATGCTACAATGTTAATTCAGCAAGACAAGTTCAACCTAACTTTGGAGTGTATTGCATAGGTCAACACCATTCCGGCATTATTGAATATAGAATTTATGCTTTATGCTTTACCGACTTTCATTGTATTCAGGTGTCAAACTTGAGAGCCATGAAAGCATTTGCTTGTTTGGTTAATAAATTGGTTATAGGTTTCAGAAATGGAGATTCCAGTATAACTGTAGAATTTTAAGAGGCGGCAAAAGGGGCTAGCCCGCCCCTTTTGCAATTCCCTGGGGTGCCATCAATGGGATACATTCAAAATCAATAATTATTAACAGGTGTTTATCCGGCTCTATAAATTATTAGCAAATAAGTATTTCAAGTTCATGTATTTTAATTGAAATATTCAAGTATCTGTTAATCTACTTAAATATGCTTTGTAGAAGCAAATATGTTCCCACATTCTACTACGAATAATTAGATAAATTCAAAATCCATAATGACTTTTATGTATTTGTACTACTCTATGAATTATAAACAAATATGTATTTCAAGTTTGTTTTCATTATACAATTAATATCAAGAAAATGAATGCTTTGGAGTTAACATAGTCAAATGCGATAAATAAATTTCTCGAAATGTATTATTTTTATAAGTAATAATGCAAATCCAGAGAAAATTAAATGTACTTAAATATAATGTATTATTTTTATAAGTAATAATGCAAATTCCCAGAAAATTAAATATACTGTTTTCATTATACAGGGTGGACAAAAAGTCTGTTCCCCCATTAAAATTTGTTAGGCTTTGAGGATGGGTGAAATTTGATGCAGGGGTCATGTAGGAAAGGAGGGGTGGCGATTTACATGGTGTATGTGGCAGTAACGTCCAGGCGTATTTTCAAGGTTATGCCACCGCCATCTTGGACATGGGTCATGTGATGCAATAAATGTCAATT
>JAQIXP010002460.1:0-15036 GCA_034700285.1 Proteroiulus fuscus
TGGGATCACCCCCCTACCATATGGCATTCATTTGCTGCCTGTAGGGTACTGAGTTGAATTGAATTGAATTGAATTATTTTTTTTTAAAAGAATTTTTAACGATAAATCCATACTGTGCCATGATGACTGTGTTGTACATGCATCAGCATTTTCTTCATAACCCAATACAAAACGATCATTTCAGATGCCAAATGGTTCCTCAACCATTTTTGAGAAATTGCCCACAGACAAGCTTTGAAAGGAGGAGTTATATGTGTAATTTATTTGGTATCAAAATACAAAATCCTGGTATGGTAGTTAAAAGTCTAATACAAAGTTACCAGTTCTTTCTCTATTAATTGTGTGGGTTGGCCATTCTTCAAATAACAAACTTTTTCTTTTTCTATTGCTCTTAAATACCGTACTCCTGGTTCATTTCTAGCTTACAGAGAAAGGAAAATGTTCCTTATCACTGGATATCTTTTTAATTATTATGAACAGTAGGCCTGTGTAAAATATGAAATATTTTCAATTTGTACAGAGATATAGAAGTAATTGATCTCATTTCAACCATGCTCAAAATGTAGGCTGTTATTATTATAATAAATTAGTTTATTTCTTTTAGAAACGCTTCAAATGACCTGTCGTTTCCTCATTGGAGGGTACTAATCATGGCTTCAAAAATGCACTTGCGAGTGGTTTTAAATTAAAACGTGTTTATACTATAGATGAGTTTGTACTCGGGAGCTCATCCTCACATTTTCAATCCCAGCAATTACAATAAATTTGCCATTGTTTCCTATGGCCCACTGTTGCAGCCTACACCTAAAAGTGCTGTCAAATATAGGCATTCTGTTCTGCCAACCCACCTTTAAAGAAAAATGATTCATAAAATATGAGCAGTTGCCAAATATTTTAAGTCCTGTTCAAAATGTGTGTTCAGATTAGGCCATGTGGACCTAGAAAAATTGAAGTCAAGGAGGCGCATAGTGGATGCATGTACTGTGACCTTTGACTGTGATCGGGAATATTGTTACTCATGAATATTGCAGTTTTATGGCCTAAGAGACCATAGATCGACAAAACCATTTTTGATGTTTTTCTTATGGTTTGAGAATAATCTTAAAATTGGTCTTTAAGTGAAAATAAACTCAGCAAATTTTTAACTACTAGGTTTTATTTATAAAGAAAGTGGCTATTAGTTCTGCGTGAATTAATAATAATGAAACGTGGTGCTGTGATGAACATGGCATATGGAAGGACAATATTTCCTACTTGCATGATATACGACTATAATATTATGTAATGGTATGCAATACAGGGGCCTCTCCGTGGCGAAAGCCATGGTGCTCCTTCTAAGGGTATTTGTGAGCAACGGTTACCTTACATAAGCTAATATTTTCAATTTTGATTACAAACTATTAGCTGAAATTTCAGGAGTTGAGTGCATGTACAAAATCTTGGTACCGGGTATTTATAAGTATTTTTATCCACGTATCTTGTAGGCAGCAATTCATCCGAGATGTTAAGACATTCATGCCAGGCAGGCCTGTTCAGCAGTATAATGTAATTTAAATGTCTTTAATTAGTCCCCACTAGTGCTTACTGCATTAAGTCATGAGTTTTGAAATGCTCATAATGCACATTTCATATATATTTTATGTGTGCAGTGCATTCTGATGAGTTTATTGCCACTGTGACCCGAATAAAAATTTTGTATAAATGAATAAAACTGCACCTTGAACAGGTGTTCAAATAAGCCTGCTAAATAATTTCCTAGTTTGCGAACAGCCTAAAAGTTTCCAAGTTTCCGTCTATTAGGCATATAGGCTTGTGCCATTAAAGTTTCTGCTTGTACGCTTTCCACTCTCGCCTCAAAATAGAAAATTTAAGAAGTGCATTGGAATGATTGAATGATTAGTTGATTAATTTGAATTAAATTGACACCTGTGTCATTGTTCTTAGAATAGCAATTCCTGGAGCGTGTATGCGTGTGTGTTATGGTTAGTTGAACGTTGATTCAGTTGGTTACTCTAGGATTTTATTTCCAATCACAGCTGTTTACGCTGAATGCCCACATGAACACATTTTTTAAATGCTGAGGCCATTGCCATGGGTTGTGAACTTACATTTTTTGAAACTTTTTTTTTACACAATATGGCATATTTTTAATACTCGCCATCCGCCAAGGCTATGTACGTGTCTGTATTAATATACGGTATTCCTTTAATAAATTCAGGAAATTACATGGGGATGACCTGAACTAGCGATAATGGTGCCATGTCAGCTTACAAATACATCAAAATTAAAGCATTTGCTTTGTACGATGTTTTAATGATAAAAATGAATAACAATATGTTTACTCGTGCTTTTTGTCTGTCAGATTTTTAGAATTTATTAAGCGTCATTCGGGCAAATAACACGTACGGGGGATGTACGGAACTACTAAGTGTGCTCATGGCATCGCTATTAGTGAAGTGCAGAGATGGACCGATGCCCCATCCGAGTCTTGCTTTTCAACTGAAATGTGAACGGGAAACCGAGAAGTTGAGAACGCGATTGCGAAAACAGCTCCAACATGATATGTTGAAGTAAGTTAATCCCTGTTCTTTGACAGGCATTGCTCCTTTTTTTTAAAAAAAAGAAATTTAACGTAGAATTTTAGCTAGCCGCAATATGGCTATGTTTAACCAGAGTAGGCTACTTCAAACCGCAGTCGTTTTCTATTTTATTGTAATCCATGGATTTGATAATTTTCATAAATTTTGATTAGGTTACCAGGAGAGGTGTAATGTTGCGAAAATGGTAGTAAAAGTTATAATCCGTAATTTAGGGGAAAAATTTTTTTTTGAATTTTTATAAGCCTATGACAAAAATTCCTATCTTTCCATAGGCCTACCATATTAATTGAAAATATTCCTGAAATACCCCTACATTTTTGGAAATCATGAAATGCCTTGAGTTTATACTTATTTCTAGCTGGTCTGACGTTTACATCTGCAAATCTGGTTATTACCATAAAGGAAATGATAAATTAAATAATGGCAATAAACAATCTGACAGACTAAAATATAATAACCTGCAAAATCAATAAATTACGAGCCGATTTCTGGGTGTGAGCCAGTTTTCTTGATCCAATTCTCATGCTCTTGAAATTCAGTTCTAAAATGTTGCCCATTAGTTTTTTTTTTTTTTTACTAATTATTAATCCTTCAAATGACATATTTGGCAGTGGACCGGCCTAATCTATTATTTAGTTCACTTTTTATTTTCTTCCTGCAAAAAATATTCCTTTAAAGATTTTTTTTATTGTCTAGCAGGTTAATGTATTAAACCAATTGTAGCTAATAGTATGTGCGTTCAGCCTCAATAGTTAACTCCCCAGGCTTTTAACTTTTAACCACTTGCTTTTATTTGTTTTGTGTTTCCGCCAGCCCCGATGATTGTGACTGAAATACCGTAATCATGTGTAGGCCTACATATATTTATAACCTAACAATGTCTTTATATTTACATTAGAAACTAATCTTTTTCTAACTGTTATTTAGATTGTTTCAAGAAAAAACATCTTCCGATATAACATTCGTCACCGAAGACCAGCAGCAGATTTCAGCGCTTTCATCGCTCCTGAAAGTCAGAGCACCAAGGTTTTATAATCATTGTTTGACAACACTTGATAACTGCAAAACAACACGAACTAAGATTGTTGAACTTCCTGGGTTGAGTGGGGTGCAGCTGCAGAAACTAATCAGGTAAATAAAAAATAACACATTTGCTTTTTATATCTCTCCCAGCTGTTTGAATTTGTAGTGTCTACCATGAGGGGAATATATTTGCAAGTGTTTAGTTGTCTATGTTTTGATAGGATTTTTTTGTGGTTTTAGTTTTAACTTCCTGCATTTTTTTTGAATTTTTACCGGGAGTCCTAACAAGCATTATATTAGAGTGCTACGGTAGCTGAGTGATTAGCTTCCTGCCTGGCATTTGGGAGACCAGAGTTCAATTCCCAAGGTCGGCTGTTTTGATTATGAGTTGTGTGGTTTTCCATGTTCCCTCCAGGTGAAGTGTGAACATATTAAGACAAATGTTCTTTGTTTTGTCCTGATTGAATAAGTTCTTCTGTTTTCCATCAGTTATAAATTTCTTACTAACATTTAAAATAAAGTGTTGATTCCCCCACCCAAAAATAAATATGTAAATAAATAAAAGAATGTCAAATTCTTAATTATGAAGTCCCATTTGTTCATAATGCGCTTCTATCATTATGAATATTCTTATTGTAATAAAGCACACATTTTTTTTAGCTGTAGGCCTATACAATTATACAGATAACAATTATAATTTTATAAATGATAGGGCTGATATGCTACTTTTTTTCTGTCTAGCAAGGACCCTCTCTACTCTATTCATTCATTTCTTGAAAGTATTGGCCCTGTTTCAAGGATGTCGAAAGTGTCAGTAATTTAATTTTAATTGCTATGCGTGACATTGTCCTTCCCAGAAATGTTTATTGCGGAGAGGAAGTTGAAGAGGAAGAGACATTAATCCTCGATCTGTTGCATAATTGCCAAGTACTCAAATCACTAAACAGCTGCGACAAAATAAACATGGAAAACATTAAACTGAATTGTAAGACAAGCTATGATGGAGACAACGTGGAAACTATTTCGGACTCGAACGAAGATTGCACTTCGCCGGACGATTTTGGTAACGACGCTCGTCACCACTCCAACGGCAACGAAGGCAATTACGAATTCGACGAATACAGTTCGATTAGTGAAGGGATTAATTGCAACGGCACACTCACGGATCTCACAGATCCTTTCAGCATTTCTACCTCTGACGTGATGAATGTATCAACGTTGAATGCCAATGAGGATGTGTCCGTCGTCAGTGCAGAGGACGTGATCGAAACACTCGATGCACACGGAACGTTTCAGATAGAAAATACTGACCCTATGCTTGTCGACGCTAATCCAGACGCTCCCAATCCGGCCAATGGAGCCAGTTTTGAAACTGACATTCCAGATTTATTTTCTGCGGCAAGTATGGAAATTGTTGCGGGACCCGGGGTGCTTATGCTTGATTCGGAAGCTAACCTGATGGATGCTCTCGAGTCGATGACAACCCAAATTGCTTCCACATTTGATACCTACAACAATTCTCAAAGCAATCTATTAGTAGAGAAAGGATGTATTAAACGGGTTGTGGATGCTTGTGAGGAATCTTTGCCAACCCTTCATGCTGACGCTTTGCACAACAATCCGAAAGGCATAGATGAATCCCACTTAATGGTGCGCAGCAACGAGAGCAAAGATGGCGATTCAGGCGTTTGTTGCTCACTCAGCCGCAAGCTGTCTACTTCCTCTGGACGACAAAGTCCCTGTTCGGAACACCTCCAAGACAGTCCAACTGGATCCCTGCCCAAAGATGATAGTTTAGAATTTTGCCCGGATTCTTTGGCAAGCGATGACGTTCATGCTTTCGCAACGTGTACGGGTGACCCTACCAGCGTGGAATGGAACTTGAATGCAGCATATCAGTTAGATCTTTCTAAGCAGCATTTTCAAACAGAAAACGAGCCATTTGAATCTCTTGAAACTGTGTCACGGAAACAGGCTTGGGTTGACGAGAGTGTCCAAGACCTGGCTGAACAACGACGCACCGATGTTCAGCCTAAAAGCATCCTGAAGCCATCGGCGGTTGTACTGCCCTATAATGCCGACGATGATGTTGAGATCATATCTAAAATCAGTCAATCGGAAGAGGTTAATGGCACTGCTGCTTCCTTGACCTTATCACAGTGGTTGGAGAATATGAACGCTTCGCAAGACCAACAGCTAACGGAAGCGCGCCGTTCGGTGCAATTGGATTTTGTCCCCTTTCTCGAAGAACGATCCAGCAACAGCGTTGTTACGGAGATGTCCAAGACCCCTGCTTTCACATCCCTTTTGGAGCCTGCAATTCAAGGCGTGAGTGAGAATAATATCTCTACAAATGATACATTCCTGATTAATGGTACGCATTCCAATCCTGAATCGCTGCCCATTATTAATGGATATGTACCTTCTATCACCGAGGAGAATGCGACTGGCGAATTGAACGGGTCATCTGGTGAGACTGAGACTGGACTTAATGATCTTAACATGGAGGCAAGTGAACAACGGTTGGGCGATACTACTGTTGTTATGGATTGTGATGGCGAATCTCAATCCCTCAAGCCTGAGGGATATTTTATGTTCATCGATGTCAGTGATACTAAACCGAGTTCAGAGTCCACGGAGATTTTGGAGGCTGTCAATGGTGAATGCGCCGAATCGTCTAAAAGAAAACCAGTTGATGGGTTCTATTTCATTCCCACGGATGCCCTTAACTCGGAAGGCGAATGCTCCTGTGAACCAGCAGTGCCCCCACTCATCGTCGAAGAGCGACCCGTTACCAAAGCGGCCACGGCACCTCAACCAGTTTATATGTATATTGAAGCCACGAGCCCCACATCTTCCACGAACAGTGCGCACTCTTCTAGGAATTTGAAACCTGCGGAGAAAAGAGGACCTGTACTACGCCGGCGTATCCGTGGATCGACCGGTGCCCAGAGACCGAAAAGTGAATCTGCTGCCACTCTGTTAGCCGATGCAACCAAGATTCTCACTATGGAGAAGTCTAGCAAGAGGGTGTCTCTGGCATTCGGCGAGGAGGAGGATGCAACCTATTCCATCGATGAGTCGTCCAACAAAGACACTCCTAATGAAGGATTACCCCCATCTCCTAAGAAATGGTGCTCAAAATTGGGAAAGGATCTGTTGCGTATGTTTTTGGACGAAATCGATTCGGATGTCGTCGTGAGAGTGGAAGGAAAAGACATTAAAGCACACAAGTAAGTGAACTGGATTGTGCAGTTTTCAATTTTAAACTGTTGGTGACGCTGCGTACATCCATTATTGCATAACTGAATCGAATGTGTAGCTAATTAATTTTAAAACTATAATTATAATAATAAAATTGTGGAATTCTTTGCTTCAGGAGCGTTCTTACATCTCGTTGCATCTACTTTGCTGCAATGCTTAGCGGAGGTTGGGTGGAAAGTTCTGGAAACGTTATTAAACTGCAGGGTTTCGGTTATGATACCGTTCACTTTGCCCTGTGCCACATCTATGGTGGATCAACCTCTGTACCAGACAATGTTGAGATTGCAGAATTGGCATCGTTGGCCGATATGCTGGGACTGGAAGGCTTGAAGGAAGTTGTCATGTTGGCTCTCAAAATTAAATTCTGTCATTTCTTTCATAAGGTATGCTCGGTGCAATTTTCAACTTCCGGCACTTCATTTTGCTACGAGTAATTCTAACAATCCGTGTTTGTTATTGTATAGCCTTGTCCCACTTGCACCACATCAGTCTCTGAATGCCTTCTCATTTCGACTTCCTTTGGACTGGACGAGCTTCAAGATAAATGTCTGAAATGGATCACGAAATATATGATGAAAGCGTGGCCCACCAAAGCTTTTGCCGCTCTGCCCGACGAGATCTTGCAAAAATGTTATTTCAATGCAAAAATGGAAATTGTGAGTTTATATTTAAACTCATAAAATTTAACGCACAACATGCATATAATATACATAGAGCCTAACTGAAATTTTCCTTAAAAATGGCTATAACCTTACCTTTCAGACTGCAGACACTGTTTTAGATACTCTCTTAAGGTGTGACAAACTGATGGCAACCTTGCCACACGTCAAATGGACGGAACCTGTATACTTACTCACCTCTCGATTGGCCGAGACTGCTTCAATGTATCTAGCTTCGCACTTCCCAAGTGTCCTGGAAAGCAATTCATTCCTGGCCTTGCGTTCGGTATGTCAGTTGGAATTTTGGGGCATGTGGGGCCATTCATTAATGACGTCAACAAAGCTGGTGAATTTTTGACTCGTTCTCCCCAAAAGCAACATTTATTTTCAGTCCCCCACCCTGCTAAGTATATTAACATATTTATTACAAATCTTTGTTGGATGTTGACATTTTATGGATGGCCCCTATCCATTTAAAATGAAGATTGTGAAACAAAAAATAGAAGTTTTTGAATTTTTTCCCCAATGACTCTTCATTGTAAAGGGCCAAAGTTGGAGCATTCACGCCCTAGAGACCACATTCCTGCTAGCTATTGACAGACTTCCCCTAGACTGCGCCTGTCAGGCTTATGTCCTTCTTCATGGACTTCTGAACGATGCGTCACAATTTCAGGTGTTGGAAAGTGCGGACATAAACGAAGTAAGATTGCACCGATTATAGCATCTTGCCATTCTACGTCAAATGGAGCTTTTCATTGTATGATTTACTTATCAGAATTTTGATGCCCTGCTGTCCAAAATTCATCGCCAAGTAGAGCATTTCTTGATCCATAATGCCAATCGAATTGTTCGTTGCAATAGTTGGGCACTCTTGTCTGCCAACTTGCAGAAAAAAATAAAGGATGGCAAGTTCCTCTTTGACTTTTCTCGGAGTATTCAATATTTGTTCATAATTTAATTATAACACCATATTGGAAAAACGTTTTGATGTTTTTCTTTTGATGTTATGTAGCTGCCGTAATCGTCTTTGAATTTGGTAAACCCACGGCTCCACCGCCGATGCTTTCAAGCCTTAATCGAGTATTTTGACTTTCATTCTTCTGGAATGTGATTTGATTAATTATCATGATAGAAAGAGGGCAATTGTGTAATTTTATTATCCAGAAATTCACGAGGACGAGAGCCAGTAATTCGACCTCCTCGGCATCGCCAACTATCGAACGGGCCCGCACCGCTTCCAGCGCCTCTCATACTACTACTACTAGGTCCAGTGGTCAGCACAAGACAGCCGACCTAAAGTCGCCGAGGGACAACGTGAAAGCGGCAACACTTCCACGTACAAAGGAAACTGCTGTTAAGCCTGCTGCGCGCAGTTCCCAACAGAGCGCAATTTCCGAGGGTGCCGAGACTTCCCAACGAGCAATTAACAAACATGCAGGGTCAAAGACTTTACCAATTACCAAAACGTGTGATATTAGAAAGACGGCAGAGTTCAACAGAAGACAGAGTTCACCCCATCAGGGGCAGGCACCCAAAAATACGAAAGCGGGACTAAGTGGTAGTGGTGGACATCCGAATGTTGTAAACGGTTCTTCTGCTAATGCAAGACCCAAATCTTGGCCTGTAAGGGATAAACCAACTGCTCCAAATGCCAGCAGGGCAAGAGAAAAGGTACATTGTAACCTAATAATAATTATTATTATGGAGGAGATTTTACAGATATACTTATTATACTTGTTTAAATTTGCAACTGATACGATAGACCCCGATAAAGGAATCTCCCAAAGAAGTAAGGCCAGCTACATCCAGTAGTGTCACTCTTCGTTCAACTGCTCGATTAAGTAATGGCAGCGCAAAACCGAATCCCACCACTCCGAGACCAAAATCGGCAGTTTGCCATAATAACAACAAGCAGGTGTGCAATGGCAACGTCCGTGACTCGAAGGCCAGCAATTTACGGAAGGCCGCATCGTCAGATCTGCATGGGAAGGTAAGATTCTGTTGTACGAGAAGAAATTTGGATAAATTGAACTTGAGTTAATTTTTTTTAAAAAACTGATAAATACATGTATTTCCAAAGTTTGGAAATGCCAAGTTTGCAGTGTCATAGTTTTCACTTAATTAGATGGTAACAAGATTATCTTCACAGTTTTAAAGCATTATTTTGACTTTTATTAGCTTTACCAATTATCAAGAGCCAAGATTAGGGAAAACAAGACAGACTTGTTTTGTTTTTTTTAAATAAATTAAGACTTGGAAAAATCAGGAAATTTAATGCAGTTATACCATACAGATGTTTTATGTGTATTTTTAATTGAAATGTGAGGAAATTTGGATACATTTTAAATTATCTCTTCTTTCAGGAAAACATAGATGATATAAAATCGAGAAGTGCTACAAGGCCAAGATCGGACGACGTATCCTCGTTTGGAAGCAAACGGACTGGACAGCGTCCTGCATCAAGTAAGGCAAGCAGAATGACCACTAGTAAGCCATAGCTTTTAACACAATTTTATGCCCTTCGTTAATGGCACATTTTATAGCCCCAGTTGCCCGTTGCGGTCATTTAGTCATTAACACACCTTTTATGCATTCGCTTTACTGGCACCTTCTACTTCTTCATAAACCATACGTTTTACCGCTCAGTCATTCCGATACAAAATAGTTAAATAATAATAGAAATAATATATTATTTATTCCAAATTTTATCTTATACTTCAATTTTAAAAGACACGAGGCAGTCATCGTTCCTCTCATCATTAGATGTTACCAGATATTGTATCGAGTCTAGAAATTCTACTTCAGGAAATTCCTTTTATTGGTTAGATGCTATTTTGTGAATTATATATTTATATTTAATGGGTCTTAACTCCTCGTAGACGTACATACAGCAATACTAGTCAGCCCATTATGTTGTTAAATATGAACTTTGGAGTTTCTAGTCAAACATTACTGTTGAATATTAGACCTGAAGCTCATTCTTACACCACAGGTAATACACTCCGATCAGTTTTTGTTAATTCTATTTTATTTTGGCAAAAATGAACGCCAACAAGATCAGGTTTTAGTCAGAATTTCAAAAAGTGAACTTTTTTTGAGGAAAATTTTGGGAAAATTATTGTTTTATATTATGTTTTTTGCATGCCATTGGACAACGATACAGTAATTTTTCAAAAATACCGGAAAAATGATAGGAGTATATCGAAAGAATGTCACCAAATCATGTTTTGTACTTATTTTTCTTTGAAATTATGTATTTTCATTATAAACACACATTATTTGGAATATAATTGAGTACACCAAAGGGGAGTGCATGTCTCATCAACTTAAAAAAAAAGTTGATCTTTTTCTGCACTTGTGCGAAAAATGTTTGCTGATGCTTTAAAATATTTTATTTAAAAAATTTTAAATTCCACGGCCTTCCAGACCAATAGGAACTTATCATGTGCATTAGATGGAAGTTATAGTTTCAATTTTATTAACTTTATCTCATTCCAACAAGTCAACCATGTTTAAAGGGAAACTTACCTAACGATCATATTTGTCCTAATGAATAACGTTTGACCTAAAAATGAGTGGATTGAAATCTGATTTTAATTATTTCCCGAAGCAAAAAACAATATTTTTCATGCATGATGTCACATTGACTTTAATACAGGATCTTTTCTTGATGGTTTGATGAACCATCCGATTGTCTTTTTGAAAGGGAACTTGGTTTTTGTTGGCAATCTGATGGTTGGCAGATGGGTTTTTGAAAGCAAGGATAAGTCATTGTGCCATCATGCATGAAAATAGTGCTGTCATCGAGATGATAAAGTCAAAGCAAATTCTTCGTTTTTTCTTTGGCAAAATAATTAAAAATTTGATTTAAATCCACTCACTTTAGGGTTATAACTTTCTTGGTACAGTTTCCCTTTATATCAATATAAAACTGAAAATACTTTTTATATTAAAAAAACATTCATTTTACGTAAAATTGATAGTAGGCCTAATCATTAAGGACTCGTAAATTGACTAAGAAAAATAAGTTGTTTAAAATACAATCACAGCATTGATTCACTTTTTATTTTAATCTCATATTGAGATTATGACCATATCAAAGATTACAATGCCAAAAAATGAATTTATTCACATCACTTTTAACAATAATTTCATTTTAATTTACGGATTTTATTATACATACATACGTAACATTCGTGAACATTTTTCCGATTACGTTTTATTTTATACTCTTCTTTCACATGTTTCGCGTGTCAATCTTTTTGCATGCTTTATTGGTCACGTGTTGCTTTATAAAAAAAAAAGAAGCTAATAAAAATAAATAGATGTTTTATTCGAAGTTTTATTAACGTTACAATAATAGGGAAATGATATCCAATTTTCAGCTCTGTACAGTAAAAAAACAGAAATTCCTAAACATTAATTATTTGTCGATGAGCGTGCCACGGACACATCCCTTCTTAACGTCGGATTCCACAATGGCTGTTTGCTCTGTAGATTTCCTTTTGTTCATTCCTTTTCGTGCCAGTTGTTTCTCAATAATTCTGGCATTATTTGAATAAGAATCTGCAACTTCTCGCTAAAGCAGAATTGAGATGATATTTATAAGCAAGCAGATATTGAGCCCTAAAGACTTATATTTAATGCAGATATTTACAGCTTCGATTTCCTCTTCTTCTTCATCAATGGTGGATACAGTAACTGAACTGAATTTTCCCATGTTTTTGGTATGAATGTGCTTTGTAATCATCTGGTTTGTAAGTAAAGACCATTATTAGATAATATCGTATTGCATTTAATATATTGATGGTTATTTACCTAATAAAACATACCTTTTTAGGTACATCGACAGCAATTTGACTGAAGATGTCAGCTTTTAATGGTCCTTCTCCCGATCTTACGAGAGCACCTTGAACTACGAATGTCACGTTATTTTTTCTGTCATGTTGATAGTACAATAATAAACCACACCTGCAAAAAAAATTGGCAATTTTGAAATGACTCGTGGGGAATGAAAACTAATAATACCAACAACGTAAAAGTAATCATACTTTTTACATTTCTTCCTATATTGTCGTTCTATTCCTTCTGGTCTTTTCAAATGAACTGTTTCATCAATGTCGCACGTCAATTTGTGAGCGTGTTTGCTACCATCAATTACCCTAGCACCATCTCTTTTTCTTAATGGCAAACGGTCCAATGTGCAGTCTGAAAAAATGGCATGTGTGTATCAAATAGTGCCCTTGGGGAAATTTTGGTTAGTTTTGTAGCTATTATAGCAGATTTTTTAACTTCAGAGTTTCCACTAAATCATTAATATTTTGGCGCTGACTTCCTACTAAGTATTTCTGTCTGGAATCACCAAATTCATTATTTCCAGTATTTGAAATGCGAAGTCAACCTGAGGAGGTGAAATTGAGTTTTTCTCCTGTTTTAACTTTTTAAATATTTTCCTTTAGTTTCATTTCAATTATGATGAAATTATGCTCTCTAACGAACAAGGCTAGTGACACGAGTTTTGAAAGCAAATATGAATTTCACTCAAAAATTGCCTAACTTTTCAGGATGTACGGTTAGGTACCTACCTAAAATTAATGACATTTGACCACATATGCAGTAATAGACATTCAGTGGCTTATCTTCGTTGTATTCTTCCTGATCTTTTGTATCGGAGCAAACAATACTTCTTGACACAACTTTTGGCATTTTTAATAATTTTTATTATTTCTTAACAACTTGTAAAATCAAATGTTGTAATCTTTGACGTTGAATGAACGTGAATCCTCAATGGCGTCTGCTACCGGGGGATAAATCGCTTTTATCTTGTCACATGGTAATTTTTCTCGAACCATTCGTGGTAATGTCATTTGGATCAATATTTATTTGAAGAATTATATTAATTTGAACTTAAATTAAATAAACTCGAGCTCAAGATAAGTAAGGATAAATTCTGAACCAAACAACGATGAATTTTTGAAGAAATTTCATAAAACAGCCTTTTGAAATGCTATGCTTTTGAAAAGCGCCTTTTATCGCTCTCTGAGCATGCGCACTTTGTACTTTGACGCAGACGCTTTCGGCCATCGCGCCCACGATCGCGCCTCGCAGTATTCTGTGTCGCGACATTCGGTGTGTGGTTTTTATGCAGCAAGTTGTTAGAGGAACATTTTGTATATTTATATTATTTATC
Organism: Proteroiulus fuscus; assembly: GCA_034700285.1. NCBI lineage: Eukaryota > Metazoa > Arthropoda > Diplopoda > Julida > Blaniulidae > Proteroiulus > Proteroiulus fuscus. The sequence goes on from JAQIXP010002460.1 coordinate 13,737, forward strand.
TGAACTTTGAATGGCGATTAGTTAAACTACTGATAAGGAATACAGATCGCTTCAAATAGTTATTTTTGTGCGTTGACTTTTTATTCTCAAAAAAACAAGGCTCGACGTTGCATCAAATCAATGAGCATTGGTAAGTGCCGTACACATTTCACTTTTATCGTTATCAGTTCTAGGAATTTTCACCTTTTTTATCATATCAGCTAATGTTTTTTTTTAAGATGTTATTAATGAGTATATTGAAACAAAAGATGTCAAACAATCCGTTGGCATCATGGGTCTTCTGTAAAAAATTATAGGAAAAAAGAAAACCAAAATTAGCTTTCCAGTTGCGTTTTTTTGGAAGAATTTGCCCGCCACAATGTCGGCTGCTGAGACAGCCAGAACTATTAAAATAGTAAATCTTTTGTCGGCGCCTAACAGGTACCCCTTTGATTCCTAATTATTTCTGGCTTATTTATAATAATTTATATTCATTCAATGCCTAAAGGCTATTGCTTAGCAAACTGCTTCGTGCAGATTCACATAAATGTAGCTATAGTTCGAGCTCTGGACATGTTGACTGAAAGTTACTGGCAAGTTGGCAACAGCCCTTTCAAGGATCCATCCTTCCATCCCCAAGTTAAGTGATGCGTTATAAATCTTTTGAAAGATGTTGATGACTACATTACAGAAAAAATAATTTCTGAGGGGAAATTCGTCCATATTTTATAAAAATGAAGAAAATATGCTGCTGATTAGCATGGGGGTGGAGAATAAAAACTGTAAAACGGTGGTTTTGCTAGTATAGGTCAGGTTAGGTCAGCAGGGGGTTTGGAGGGTGCAGCCACCTTAGTAAACGCGACCCTTGTATCTTACTGGATGTACATGTACATAGTATCATTAGGCCTACAAAATCAAACTTTATATTTTGCTTAAACTAATTAAATTACACCTTTAATTTAAAATTTAAAAAAATGCTTAAATTCAGTGTTCCATGATACAAATGATATAGGCTATCATACATCGCTTGACACTACGATCGAGATTCTGTGAATTTCGCAATTACATTGTATGCAACGATAAAAAGGGTCATGTTCCATGTTAAATTTTGATGAATATTAAATAACATTACAGTATTAATTAAGCATAGGCCTACAGAGCATACTTATTACGGAGTTAAATTCCAACCAAATAGGCTATTCAACAATAAAATCAACTTGAAACACTTAAAGGGACAGTCTCATTTTGAAACAAGTTAATTTCAAACAGTACACACTTACTAGATATGAATGGCTGTGCCAATAATAATTGCAGCAAAGTT
>JAQIXP010002461.1:0-15034 GCA_034700285.1 Proteroiulus fuscus
TCGGTCAAATTCAAAATGGCCGCGGAGTGAATACATGGCTCCGTGCCTGCAATGGGGTGATTATGTATACATATACTCTCTTGGAATTAACAATTTTACCAGAAAACTTTATCATAATTTATCAGCTATACCATCAATCAACAATTAAAACTAATAGTGTTTGTACTAAGTACAACACTTATACCATAAAGAAGGATACTTGGAACGATAGGATGCTGGCTACAATATTGTTATTTTAAAACAATGCTTATTTAAAAATATATTTTGTATATTTATTTACTGGCAAGATCTACAGCTGTATTATCGCATTAAAACAAATTTATAACTATAGTGAGAGGGGTTAACCAGGCTGTCTGGCCGTCTGGAAAACCTAGAAATGTCATGGAAATTAGTAGTGTCTGGAAATATCAGGGAAATATCATGGAAATTTAATCTGTGTCTAGAAAATCCCAAAAAAATCTAAATAAAATGGAAAATTAGGCACTATTGGTGTTTTGTAGCCCATTTTTGAGTTTATTTGAGCAAAAAAGTTCGCCTGCGGCGCCATTTTCTGTTTTTTTTGCAATAATATATAAAGGCCATGGTTCGATTTACCGGGGGGGGGGGGGGTTAAGAGTCGTAACCCCCCTAGTTACCTGCAGAAAAGACCCCCTACTCTAGGGGGGTCGACTTGGAGCACTCTCAACCCCCCTTAAAGTTCGTGTAGAAAGTCACTGAAATTGTTGAGCTCAATACTTAAATAATGGTACAATAGGCACTTTTAGTGATTTTTATCCTATTTTTGAGTATTTTTGAGTGAAAAAAATCGCCTGCAGCGCCATTTTAATTCAATTTTTACAATAATGTACAAAAACCTAATTTTCACCTATGGCCAACAGTTTAGGAACATTTTTTTGGTCAAATTCCTCCCCCCCTCCCCCCCTCCCCCCAAAAAATGGATTTCTGGGTGCAGCACTGCCTGCAATGTCCAACCCCCCTAGTTCAAAATGCCAAAATCGAACCCTAAAAGGCCTTCAGATTTTCGCCTGCAGGCCATGAAAATATATTTGGGTCGGAAAAAAAATTGAATTTGTGGGTAGGGCCCAGGGTAGTTTCCAAATATTGTAGTTTTAATTGCACATGTCAGTAAAAATGAGTTAAAAATCACTTTCATTTGGTCTGGAAATTTGTGAAAAATTGTCTGGAAAACCTGGAAATGTCATAGAAATTTGTTACTGAATTTGGCCAGACACCCTGTTTATTGTAAAATCCACGCCTGGTTTCCTTAATTTTCATTAGAGTAATTACAAATTGCATCACTTTCAAAATTTGTAGAAGGTGAAAATTAAGTTCAAAGGTCATTCTTTCTTAATTTCGTTTTGATAACTGCACATCTGTGTATTCAAACTTAAATAGTGAAGGGGATCAGGAATGCCCACCTCAAAGAATAGTAGGAATATTTCAACCCCATGATATACAGTGCATTAAAAAAGAACATCAAGACCTATTAAAGTGGCCAAGGAACAATGGGGTACAGTTGGCACGAACTCTATTTTGATTAAGTAGAGATCATCCTTGATTAAATTAACGCTGACACCATTTTCTGTGACTACATTCAATTCTTCAAGTGTCTCTGTTTTCTCTGGATCTTGAATTGTCCTGATCAAATCTAAAAATAGTGTAATATGACAAGGAATCATTACAGCGTCAGGCATCGATTTGGGATATCGGGTATGTTTTGGCAAATGTTTCATGCACTTGCCAACCATTTTAAATGATACTCCTAACGAAATGTGAGGTTCGACCCTTGTCCCTGGGGTAAGTTAATTAGTGGAATTCTTATTTTCTACGTTTGTTTACTTTTCAAAGTTGAGGATTATTGTTTTATTTGTTTCAAGTAAAATATAGCCTGACCCAAACGAAGAAATGGTAGTTTACCCATAATACATTTTACTTGGTCTGTAGGTATATAAACCCCATTATTTTGAATAAACACTTCCATGGGGGAGACACCATGCACCTTCCCACCATAATCTCTGTTCCCACTCACGTACCATATACTTCAGCTGCTAATATGTGACATTCATCTGCTTCAATTGCTAAATCTGTGATTTCATTACTCATTATAAATTTAGAATTACAAATACTTCATGGTTATTAAATCCTTAAACATTTTATTACGTTCATATCAAATGGCTACATATTTCCAGACATTTAGTTAATTTCTTTTGCATTAGATGGCGAAAGGAGCTTTGGTTTGCTTCACCAGAGCCTGGCTCCACTCATTTCTGATTGGGTCATTTTGAGGCGTGGGAGATTTAAAATAGTACCACACATGAGGTTTAAAGTAGGCTATACTTTAATGAGGTCATCTGGTTTATACGGTCAACTAACCTGTTGCTGCATATACCCTTGATCAAATATCAATACAAATTTTATATTGACTTCTTATATTAAAAGTGTTGATAGCAGAAAATCTCCACCATGGGCAAATTAATTAGTCGGTTGCAATAATTTTGGACCCTGGCTGCATAGGAAATACATGGGAACCAGGGTCCAAAGTTATTGAAACCGACTATAACTTTTTAAGTCGTTGCCGCAGCTCAAAATGAACTGTGTCAGTAAACCAAAGCTTGTGAGGGTTGGGAACATTTCCCTCACAAAATGATGACACAGATTGATTTAGTTTATATGAAAACTCAACTTTAAATCTTGAAAATTTTAATTTTTGCGGGTTTAATTATTTTTTTAAAACGGTTAATGAATGCCTTTTATGACAAAGAATTAAACCTCATTAGCCATTAAGGCAAATAACTTGAAAAAAAATCGTGTTCTCTTGAACTACAAAAACTGTGAATTAACAGTATTTACATCTTAAATTATCCTTTGTAAAGTTAAGTAATTTGGTATTTACCATAAAAATTAATACAATAGTGAACTTATAGAATAATAAATTTACAGAACTGTTCATGGTTATTCAACAAAGTATGATGCACAATTCTTAAAAAAACCACCTGCATTTTTTTTTAAAGTGGACATTTATTAATTTATGAGCAAAATAGTAACTAACATCAGAATGGGATACATAATTCATAATGACAACAATAAATTTCTAGGGATAATTCGAGAGGTACCATGACAAGAGCAAATAATTAATTTTAAATCAATACATAACAAATTATAAATATGTGTGCAAACCTTTCCTATTCTGTTGATAATTGAGATTGGAAGGGTCAAGGCTACATCCCAATCGGAAGAAATGTTCGTAAACAAAGCTGTTAAAATAAGGGTTAGTTGAAGAACTGCAACAGCCTTTCCAAAAATTACAAGTGCACGAACAGAACGTATCGCTCTCACTGTGAGCACCTATCGTTCAGTAGAGGAACAATATATAGCCTATGTGATAGGGGGCCTACTATAACTTGTATTACACTTTTATAAAGACAAGAAAAAACACCATATTAGAAACAGTAAAGAAATGAAGAAAATACATTGATTGCGTTATTCAATAATATAACATTAATCATTTATGTATATTACAGAAGAAAATTAACTGCCGTAATGAGATAACGTTGAAGAGTAATCGAAGTCACTCGTCCGACTCCTAAGTCTCTGCATTGAATTGAAGTTCTACACCAAGTTCCTGCTTAAAAAATAAGGAAATATCTTTTTAATAGCAAGTAAGTCTAGATTAGCTAACTCAAGAACAAATAGAAGGAAGAAATCAAAAATTATAACATGCCTTTGAATTTAATCCTATACTCGTGAATTATCCAATTAGTAGCGATTGCCGGTATTGCCAGCCATTGTTTGCCTAACTGCCCCAGCCGCTGCATTGGTGGCTACATTTTGAACGTGCTCATTGCGTAGCACACCTGTGGCAAATTCTTGTTGAGCCTTGGCAAAACTAGCTCCAGTGTTCCGATACATTTTGTGAATCTGCATGGAAAAAAGGGACGATCAGTAAGATTACCAGATTATACTCATTCAGACAAATTTGCAAACACTCTTCATAATCTCAATCAACATTTTTCACAATATGAAAATTCAGTTAGCCCAAACGAAATTACACAAATGTGCTCGAACGAAGCAGCTCACATTCATTCCAAAATGTAGCAAGGGAGTTTCGTCTTACCTTAAGCAACATAAATATATTTGCCATAGTCATAACCGTGAAGGCTACGGAAACTAACGTAGAACAAATTCCCGCTCCAAGATTTTCGCTATAGGCCTTGATTGTGACGATCCACCCACTGAAGAAATTAAACAGATACCGTTCATGCATATTCCAAATTAAAACATTCCATCAAACAATATTGTGCCAAGTAAAATATAAATGCAAGCAAGTTTTTATACCAACAGTGCTTTACCGTATTATTAAATGCAGCATGGTTTTAGAAAAAATTATGACTACCAAAAAAATTTCTGAATTCGCAAAACACCAACTTTGTACGTAGAAAACAGAGGGAAAAAATGCATCAAAATAATTAGAGAAGCAGCAAAAAATGTATTGATTGGTTGATTTTATTTGATGGGCAAAGCAATTATGACTACTTTAATGCACAACTGTAGATGGCATTGTACAATGCTGCTGGTTTTGAGAGGGAAGGGGAGGTACCGCGGTCATAGCCAATTTATAGTGGTATTGCCCCAGCATTTGCCTGGAAGAACCTTGGAAAACCACGAAAACTACAGTCGAGGCGCCCAAATATGGGAATTGATCCCAGGATCTACCAAATGAGGCCACTATGTACAACGACAACAAATGCATTTTTGCTGCATGGATGAAAATATAATTAAAGTTTGGAAATACTTTCAACATTTAGGGTCTAGTAAATAAAAGCACATCTGTAGCATGGATTGGGAAAATTGTTTAAAGAATAAGTAGGCCTATCTATTTAATAATACATGTAGTATAACACCACAGATTATAAAAATGCACAAGCTTTCAATTCACCTTTTAGTCAGCCTAAAGAAATTTACCAAAAAATGTATTAATTAAAATGGATGGATGATTGGGCATGCAGATCTAAAAGTAGGCCTATAAACTAAATTTAAGCAAATTAAATGCATGCACATCATTAAAAAATGTCCAAATACATGTACATGAAAAGCATGCAGAAAAGCATGTCCCAAATAGAACCTGTAAGAAAATAATTAATGACTCCATTGCCCATCCACCAATCTTGCCTTATACCATGATTGCAAACAGCTTAAATGCTGGCTGGATCGTTACAATCATTCTATATGTACTTTTAACCTTTATAAATGAAAGAAACTCCATTAGTGGGGTAATACTTCATGAAATCCCCTCTTTAAAAACATTGATGATTGAGACAGTGAAGTTTTTAAGTGGTCTTCCAGTTGTACCTTCAGGAGAATGATTATGCCTAAGAGATTAACCACGGCAAAAAGAAAACCGATTATGAGGACAATACCACCAATGGCATAGCCGGTCACTCCACCGAGTTTGCGCATTGTCGCTAAACCAGTAATAAAGCCACTAGAAGCATAAAAACGCACACACACATGAGTCAAGTATAATATGGCAATGTCAAAGATTCTATTTTGTTTTGCAAAAAGTGTAGTTAGTCTACATATTTAATCAAATGTTATCCAGTGCTTTTTTTTCCATTTTTTAACGAAAAAATGGCTTCGTGAACGATTCTTAGATTTTCTGTGATGAACTAGACTGGCATAAAGTTTGTAATTAAAAATGAATGACGTCGTAACTCCACAAATGCAGAACAAAACGGACTCCTTGGCATTGCCAATTTTACAGACAGTAATAAGACCTTTGCCATTATTTATTACATTGTTGACCAATTTACAATGCAATTTTTTAAGTTATCAAAAGGAATGATATGTTCCTTGTTTAATTGAAAGGTCAAGTCAAAAGCATTCATTAATTTATACACTGTTTTGCATTCTATTCTCATACTAGTCTATGGGCCATCAGGGTCCTTATGCCCCTCATGGGGCAAAAATAAGGAACAGGAGTGGGTTCGTGCTGTATAGCATAAACGTCACAGTCATGTTAATTAACTATGGGAATAAAACCTAGGTCTTCCAAGAGCCAAGTAGCAATGCTAACCAATCAAGTTACCAAAGTGTCTATGCCTTCATATTTCAAGTTAATATGATTTCCATGGTAATTAGTGCCAATTTATTCATAGGTAGTTGTTTGCAGCGATTCAAAATGAAGGCTGTTCTTTTTAAATACATCGTAAACCAAATTATTTTCTACGCATTAGTTAGTCATCCTGTTTTTTATATATCAAAATGGGAATGATTGGAAAAGGGAAAGGTAAGAGAACTGGAAAGAAAGAGGATAGCGTTAGCAGATTTTAGGACAAATCTTATTTTAAAGACTGGTCTAAATTTGCCCTAGTGCAGTGGGATTTATTGATCCTGCAGGAAACAGGTGGGCTTAACATATTTGATAAGTCTGAAGGGGGGAATGGGCTAAAATGATTGAGAATCACGCTTTTTGTTAAAATAATGAGTACCTGACATGACTTAACTTTTAAGCAACAAATTCAATACCAATTTTACTAAACACTTCCAATTAATTAAAGTTTTTATTAAAAAAAGTTTATAGCTTAATCTTTATATATATATTTTAAATAATCCTACCAAGCTCCCATGTTAGGTATTCCAATAGCAAAGATCCCCTTCAATATGCAGTTAAAGAAAAATACAAAGAAAAAAACGAAGAAATTGAATGAGCTGTCACTCCTAAAAAAAAAATTTACACGAATTAGCTTATAAAATTTTATTCTAAGAGCATATATGCCCTTACCATACGAGCACAACAGTATTAACTATTTATTATATTCTGACCTGAAAGCTTTATAGATTGGCCGAAACCAGCAAATGTAGGCAAATGGGGTGAATACGACGAAAAAGACAATTGAAAGTCCAAATGTATAACCCTCTCCAGCTCCAATTAACAGTGCCAATCCACCCAGCACATTCAAAAACATTACACAGGCATCAACTGTGAAAAACAAATCAACCTTTCTGGCTTCTATAACAATTTAAATTTGTAATTAATGATACTGGCTAATTTGCCAAAACTTACACATCCATAAATAATACACGGTCCGAACTGTTTTCTGGAATTCCATTGGGATGTCCACATTTATATCCTGATAAAAACAAGGTTGGACGCAAAATTTCTCGGGCAAAGGTGGCCAATTGTTATTACGTGCTGTGCAACCAAAATAATACTATATTAAATGGATAGCAATTGCATAATACGCCAATTTGAACTCTAGTCTTGGCTCACCATTAAATGGAACGCCTCTTAATTCCTCTTCTCTCCGTTGTAACTCTGCCGCTTTCCTTTCTAATTCCTATAACAAAAATCTCTAACCTAATCAGAATCTGGCCATAAAACTCAAACCAACCTTAATTTCAGAATATGTCTTTAGTACCTCTTGCCTCCTCTGCAGCTCATCTGTACTAATTCTTGGAGCATTTGGGGTGTAAGCGGGAGGTGGCTCGGCTGTTGGTTGCATCACTGCTGGATAGTTAGTTGACTGGGCTTGGCTCATGGGTGGCTGATACTGTGGAGGGTTGGCAGCACCACGGACCTGCTGAATAATAGATTCTCTAAGCATTTGCAGACATGCTTTTATAAGATTCTTTAGTCTACTCGTGAGATTCCCCTACACCAGTGTTTCTTAAATAAAACTATGAATGACCCTCTACTATACCACTAGAGTAAAAACCTTTCTCCACAAGAGCTTACTTAATCAAACAAGTAATGAATTACACTTCAAAAAGCTATAAATACAGAAATATTTTTTTAATGACTTACAGATGGCATGTGACCAGAACCTTGATCAGCAAATGGGTTATACTCTTCCAATCCTTTCTGTGTATTTGCAGCATTTTGGGTTACTTGAGTAACTGATGGATCCTGATAAGTTAACCATGAAAAATGTGAGCAAACTAGCCATTTTTTTGTGGCTAATTAAATTTCAAGCCTAATTGAATGAACAAATTTCAGACTTATCTGGGTCAATTAGATTGATATCATCTTTAACTGGATTTACACATATATTTACCCTAATATACGTAAATTAGAAAAAGTTTTTGTTTTGCTCTGGTTTCTAAACCAGTCCAACCCACTCCCCGGGTTATTAACGCGAGCCACTGCAGTACTTTGAACTATGATATTAATTTTACTCCAAGTGTATTGCCTATTATCTATAAATAACCAACAACCTGGTACTTTTCTTACCACATTATATAGCAGATATTTGCATGAGTCTAGTCATAAGTTTGCAAGTCAAAGGCTTTTAAGTCATTGTACCCCAAACACAATGTCATTTATATTTCAATCTTCACACAGCATTTTCCTCTTCCTCAGATACGGTACATGTATCAATATTTTAATTTAAATGGTTACCAGTTCAACTGAGATAATTGCCAAATTTTGTCAAGTTTTAAAGGATAATCCATGGATTAATACTGGCAGCAACCGTGCAGGTCGAGAGACCTGATGGTGAACCGTTGATTGAATGCTGGCAGCTTCTCAAACATAATTTAATTAATTTTTCAATTTTCCAGCAACTATAAAAGCAGACCACAAGTGACCAAATGCCTCCTTTCTAAGAAGACCCTTAATTTTTTTTTTACAGACAGGCAGTTTAACTCAGTTAGGACCTTGGATCAGAGGGTAGACCTTCATTCAAGCTTAGAACCCACATACCGGTAGCCTACTTCAGGACTACCTCATTGAGTGGGAGTATGGATTGATTAACCAAACAAATTGAAAATTAAACGCACAGTTTAGATGTGCTTAAAGCACGGAAATGAACATGTATGGGAATTTTCTGAGCCCATAAACATCATTTTGTTTGAAAATGTCAACAAATATTGGAGCTATTGTACGGCAGATGAACCACTTCACAACATCACGGTGGCCCCCATATTTTTGGGGAAAAGAGACACATCGTCAGTCACCTTTGGCAACCGTGCGTGAGGGCCACCGTTGATCATGGCGTGGTTCATCTAGTAGCGTAGCTGATGGGGTGCTCCCCCTTTACCAAATTTTTTTAGAAGTGGCGCCTATACCAGGGGCGGATATATAGGGGTCACCCGGGTCAGGGGGGCGCCTTTTTGCATGCTCGCTCCCCTGGCTACGCCACTGGGTTCATCTGTCGTACAATAGCTCCCAAATATTTATCTGATGATGCTGAAATCACATGGAAGATAAGCCAGTTCTCTACAGTCTAGGCCTACAGTATCCTATTACGAAATCGGTTAAATTAAACAAAAACTATACAATAGCTTTTGTTTCAAATATCCCTTTTAAGTCATTTTCTTTTTTAAAGTAAAAATTTATTACTGCTTATTATAAAAAAAACAAGGAGGATGAATTGAAACAGGCGCACCATTATGGGGGTGGGTGTGGATACCTGCATATTTCCTCAAGTCTGCTCATTATTAGCTTCGATCATGTAAGCTATAATAAACATAACTGAATATGGCTAACCAAAAACTACTACAGTGAGCTTAATCTATCTGTCTAGTTCAATAACACAAATGCATGCCATTAAGTGTCAGTGCTCATCTCAGTTTCACTATCTTGGTACTTTCAAATGTCAAAATCGTCGCACTTACCGCAAATGGATTGTTGGTCTCTGGATCGGCAAACGGGTTGCTATCAAAGCCAGACATTTTGGTAATTGCGACTATAACTTGCTCTTTGTCTTCGTCTCGATTTTAAATCGCAAACGCCATAAAATATGTGAACAGAAAAACACAAATTTCAACACAAAAATTATCACACCGCAACTTTACAGGAAGCTACTGGCACAAGATGATGACGTCACAGGAAGTTGCCAGAAAAGCTCTGAAATACAAATGGCTCTCGATTACAATGTGCTTTGAAGTAAAAATCATTAAAAGATTGATAATTACTTAAAATAATGCTTTTTAAGCGTCCAAGAAAATTAACCAAAGTTCAAATTATTATCGCCTGTGTTTTAGGAGTTACTTCTGGCATATACATATGGAAACCGTTTTTTGAGGAACAACAAAAACAACGTTTAGAAAAGGATAACAAGGAAGGGATCCACAAGGAAATGAACTAGGCTCAATCTACAAGCTAGGACAAGGTGATAAACATTACTAAGATCTGAATTTCTGAGCTCAATTAACCTTCTACTACAAAAACTTTTTTCTGTTGCAAAAGGATGGTTTCTATTAAGCAAGGACTTGTTTTATTTGGAGGAATCTTTGCTATTGCAACTTATGTGTATGGCATCAAGCCAGTGAATAGGCGGAGAAAGACAGACAAAGCTCATAGAGAAGTGCAAGAAGCGCTGATAAACACAGCGAATTTTCCTCCTGGATAGCGTGCAATGAATTTATGATATTATATGCAATATACCTTAGTTTTTCATGAGTAGTTTAGAGTTGCAAAGTAATACTGTACCTGGCTTAAATGATGGCTTAACAAGATAAAATTGTCTTTTACATTTATTTTTGCTTTTACTTGCATCCGCCTGGCATTTGGGAGACTTGGGTTTTATTCCCAAGGTCGGCTGCCTTGCCATGGTTTTCGTGGTTTCCATGGCTCTTACCGGCGAATGATGGGGCAGTTCATCCAAGTCGACCACATGCACACTCCCTCCCCAGTAGGGCACAAAGAACCCAATGGCTCATAGCCCAAAACGGGAAAATTGGGAAAAAAAACTTAATAAGAGTATAGAGTAGTAGCAACCACGGGACTTTCATCACTGAGTTTTTTCATAGAACAATTATGAGGTCCGCTCCATCTGGTCGAAGGCTCCATCAGAGATGGTTTCATTCGCCTGCTTTGGAACTATTACGGTATGTATGAGGCTTGCACATACATATATTCCATAGATACTTGCTCAATTTTGCACGTGCAAGGCACACACACACAACTAAATTCCAATGCAGAAAAATGAGTGCATGGAACCAGAGATTATAAAACTTGTTATTATAGATGTTTTATAATCTCTGATGGAACAGACCTTTAAAATTCATCTCTGCAGTTAAAATCGGTCTTCATGAAAGGTTCGTTCCAAAAAAGGCATACTGCTTTTCGGACTCAGGTTTAGGTGCCATGACTGCTGTCAAGTGTGATTATGATTATGGTGTAGAAGAGATAGGTGAATGAACTTCCAGGGCCAACATTCTCATCTTTGTAACAAATTCGTTACGTAACGAAAGTCAGCACAGTGCTGACTTTCGTTACAATGATGAGAATGCTGGCCGCTTTTTAAAAGAAAACAGTTATACTTCTGTCTAGCCCCTCCAAAACCCTTCCTTTCACTGAGCGCCTACAGAGAAGCAGGCGCGTATCCACGGGGAAGGGGGGAAATATAGTCTCCCTCAACTGGGTCCAGCCAACTCGCGTGACTTAAGAAAAATAAAAAATTGTGCTGCATAAATGTCATGTAATTTCTAAACACTCGTTTTTCATGCACTTTAAATGTGCACAGGAAAAATGGTTTTTTATAAATATTTTTCTTCAAAATTTTGCAACACCTGGGGAAATCAACCAGGGATGGATGGGTGAACAAATAGCCCCCTCCAACGGCCCACCCTGGATAAGCGCCTGCAGAAAAGTACGTACAACGGTACGTTTTCCCCATTTTTACTTTCTTCAAATTTCCATTTAGAATTGGTTTTGTAACGTTAGTTTTATTCCCGCATGTGGAAAGTAAATTTCCCATCCATGTTAACTTTCCGTAGACATTTTCATTAACAGATTTTATGTAGGCATACAATGCATTAACATGTATTTGAAAGATAAATAATATGCTATTTATCGAAAATACCATTTTTGTGCTAAGCATTCAAAGGTTTGATTCCATCCAGGGGCAGATACGACCGGCGGGATACCGGGAAAATCCTGGTGGGCCGCAGGCTTTATATTTCCCGGGCCGGTCGGACGACGCGTATCCGCCCCCGATTCCATCCAAATATTCAAAAATACAAATATAATAATTCTGAAGTTATCCGTCACTTGTCTATGGCCAGTTAACATGGAGTAACTTTATTCAATTAGAACACTACCCACCCTTTTCAATCTTTTATACAGGATGGTGCCTCCATTCAGTGCCGGATTTAGGGCGATGCAAAAGATGCAATGACATCGGCGCCTGACCCTCACAGGGGCTTAGGTTTGAGCGCCTGTTCAGCCCATTTTTCAGCGTTTTTGTGCAAATAAGTCGCCTGCGGTACTATTTTTCTGTAAAATTTTGCAATTATGTACGGAAACTTTCAATTTTTAACATGCTACCCAAATTTTGGAAAAAGAATTTTGAGTCGGGCAACCCCAAACTGGATTTCTGGGTGCGGCCCTGTAGGTGAATCCATACCTGTGCAAAGGTTGGGGCCAGGCATTAGCTTTGCATCGAGGCTGACTCGGGCTAAGTCCGGCACTTCCTCCATTATCTGCATTGGCTTGATATTGGCAATATCTAGAGGCAACTACAATCCTTATTGATCTATTATGGCTTAATTTGCTCAGTCTACTACTCAAAAGAGACGGGAGTGAAATATGGCACACCTTGGTTGCAAACCATAGTGCAGTACCATGACAGAAAGCGAGGCAGAAATGAGTCAAGCATGCAGGTTTAACTAGTCAAACCTTGGCCATTTTGTACTAGCCATGTTTACCCTTAAGTGGAGCAGTGCAGGTGCCAATTAATTTGATTTTTTGAAATGTGCATGTGGCTTAATAGACAAATAGTGATACAGGCAGCACCACTAAGGGTGTATTTCAATTTTAGATAAAAGTCAAAAAAGCTGATAGACCTATTTGACTACTAGTTCACAGTAAAGGCTCTGAAGCCAATTCCATCTTCCACTTCTGAATCCCTTCCATCCATAAGGAAATTACAATCAGGAGAGCAGTTATTTTCTCATGTCGGGTTAGCCAAATCAAAGTCAAATCATGTTTACATATTACTTAAGCATTTATTTCTAAAAATGCGTTTTCAAGCTACATGGATAGTATTGCAATACACAAAATGAGTTAATCTCTGTTTTCATTTCTTCTATTTGTACAGTATCCTCCTCCATTTATTGCCTTCTATCTCTCATCATATTGGGAAACAAGCATCTAAAAAAAAGTATATGTGTATATATATATAAATAATATTAAACTCAGCTGGGGGAAGGTAGTACATATTTATCAAATTTAACTGGTATTACTTCTAGTCTTCTGTCTTAAACTTTGTATTGTAATAAGGAAGGTACTGAAGTACAACTTTCCAGTCTGTAAAATACAGTCCTGCTGTACCTGCAGTTGCTAGAAATAGGCTTGCAGAAGGAGTCCTGTTAAAAGAGCATTATGATAAGCCGTAGAGCTATAATTATACAATTAAATTATCCAGAGTACGCTTACCACAATTTGAGCAACTGGATATGCTTTGGACCAAGTTTAAGCATTTTTAAAGTGCAGGACTTGAGCTTGCAATCCTATTTTGGTGAAAAACCTAATAAGCACAGTCCTTGAAACGGTTGGAGGCAATTTCCTTTTAGGGTTGACCATAAATGTATGTGACCGCTATATTCCTATCACTGATTCCTATACGGTAATTTAATTTGTATTTTATATGAATTAGGCCTACTGTATATTTACTTTATTAAAAAAATGGGGAAATATACATAATTTTAAGCCATTTTGTGACTACATAAACGTTATGCAGCCACATAGTATAGGCTGGATTCCTGATAGAATTTGATACATATGTATTTACATTAAAATTATACGGTGAAATTAATTTCATGTTCAAGTTTAATATGCCTATATTGTGTCTGTATAACATTCATGGAGGATTTTCATGCATAAACAGATTTTCTGAAAAGTTTTGGAAATTTTATTTCACGAATATGTAAATAAAAATTGAGTCTTAACCCATGTCGGAAAAACTTTCAAAAATAATATAAAAAAAGCTTTGGATTCTCGAAAATATTTTTTTAAAATTGTGATCTATGGACCAGGGTAGTCGAGTGGCCCGATTTCGTGGCATTATTATTGTGACCGGACCATATGAGGGCGCTAGTAGTTAGTTTCTGCAAATGACGGAAGGTCACGGTGAAGGTTAAGTTAAAAACAGGGACGTTACCAGAATCGACCAATCACATCAAGGAGTCAATCCTGTGGCTAATCGCTCGTGTTAAAATCATAGGATGTTGGAAACTAGATAGTATTGCCATCTAGCGTCAAATATTAGCAACTATGGAACAGCAGTCACAATTCGATCGCCAGTTGATATGGTCGAAAAAGCATTGAAGCAGACGACAGTTCCTTCACCTAAATATACTACACCGTGCTATGGACTATGTCACTAAAAGTTTTCAGAAAAAAATACAGTAAGGAATCTATTCCCTAAAATCATTTAAGAAAAATATTACATTTTTTAAATTTTATTTATGAGAGTTATTAAATAGGTTAAAGCGTTTTAGCAACTTTATGCTAATAAATGGCTTGATCGTCTGAAGGATGTCTGCACATGTTCGTCGCACATGTGGTCAGATGTTATGAGCGGTTGTTGTTGTTTGAGTTGTGTTTTAGAAATGGATTTTCACTTATATAAATCATAAATTCGGCTGTGACAATAACGGTAATGGTACTAAGCATTAAACACTTCGCTTAACGGGGTTAGGTTGATGCAGGTTACTAATTTATTTGGAAAGGGTTGTACCGGGATTATAGTCACAATTGCGACTGTGTTCACATTGGGAACACAGTCGCAATTGTGACTACCGGGATTATGTGTTTGAGAAGTACAGTCTCCCTCCATCCCTAATTGTGCTGAAATGTTGGTTGTCCATGCTAAAATTCCATATTATATATTATTATATAATATATATATATACACACCGGTATATATTATTCCTTGCCATGGTTATGGCAAGGATTGTAGAGGTTAACTTTTTATTGTCAAGATAATCTTGAGGTCTTATCATGGTTCTATTAGGCGTATTTTGGCATTATTACCCTGTCATACGCTGTAGTCATCCAGTTTACAAGTAGTTCTTAACTCTATCATAG
>JAQIXP010002462.1:0-15033 GCA_034700285.1 Proteroiulus fuscus
CCCCCCCCCCCCCCCCCCCCCCCCAGGTTTTAAGGATAGACGTAATTTACGGACCGGCCCTAGAATCTCAGTTAATTTATGACTGACCCCCAATTTATAATTACGGAATCTCAATTCGTGAAAGATTATTTTACTTTTCATCCACTTTAATAAAAGAAAGATTAGAATTAGCATCGAAAATAAAATACAAGCTGTTTTCATTGGTAAATTTGCCTTTTTTTCCTCGCTTTATACTAAAAATGCTTTGTTTTTTAATTTCGCGCTCGTCAAATCGGCATAATTTCCCCATTCAATTTTCGTTTAATATGGACTTCCGTAGAATTTGTGTGTCGCGTTTCCCACTCCTTGGTTTGCGTGCGAATAGTTGAAAGAAGTTAGGACAAAAGTTTGAAAATTTTCATTTGTCACGAATGCAAATATGCTATGTAAGTTTATTAAATTGTCAAATCCATTACAAAAAGAAGAAAAAAACCCGTGTTTGTGATATAACTTTTAGTCAGTGGTATTTTTGCGGTTGCGTTTTACGAGTTTGTAGTCTGCCATTATCAGTGCCCTTTAATTTTCAATGCTTTTTTCAGTCTACAGTCTACACACATAGCCTTCGTCTACACAAAAAAATTTATGCTTACTTGTTTGCAATTAAATTAAAAGCGATATTAGGGAAATAAATGTGCGAAGGGTTAGTAGTGACTAGCTATTAAACTGAGGCATCCAGGTAGACTGTGTAGTTTATTGTAGCTTACTGTAGTTTATATCTTAGTACCAGTTACCGGTTACCGTACTGGCCTTGCCAGAACTGCAGAGTTGTAATTGCTATTTTCAATCATGGTATTTTTCCTTTCTAACTTCCAGCATCTTCTATGTTTTTTTTAGGCTGAATCATTTTTGCAGGCCATCGCCTTCACATTAGTTGATGGCACTGACGCAAATCAATCAGATGGATGCATTTCCTGGTCCAAGGAAGAAACAACGCGTGGAAAAAGTAGATGACGATTTGGAATGGGGTCACGAAGATGATATTACTCCGGACGTAATAGCCCAAGTGGATTTCGTGGCCAGCCAAGCTTTCTCTCAGCTCGCCAACGCGCCCACCATTCCGGTAAGCCACGCGGGAACTCCTGCCTTCCAGAGGCACCACTCCTGGACGGCATCTCCAAACGAGAACTTGCTACCATCGCGGAATTCCTCCAGGTCAAAGCCCACGCTCCTACAAACGAGTCGATTGGGTGCTAACAACCAGAAGCCCGTAGAATCGAAATCGTGGACCAGTGCCTCGTCATTTGTGGGGCAGAATTTTTCGCAGGTGTCGCCTCACGAAGTGGAGCGACTAAGGCAAGAAGTATGTAACCGATATTATAGCGAGCTTGTGTTTTTGTCAGTCCAGATACCATCCAGTCCTACAATTTGATCGTTTTTCTGTAACTTCATTATTTCGTGTATTTGAGGGATGGAGGCGGCAATCCGTGGAAAATGATTTATTTTGAAATCACAACGTTTCGATACACTAATCGGGTATCATGAAATTCACGTATTTCAGCTTAAAAATCTGAGAGAAGAAAAAGTTCTGCACGAGAAACAGTTGAAGCAACTGGATGAAGTGATATCGAAGAAGGACTTTGAAATTCAGGGGGCCAACGAGAAGTTTGATAGCTTAAAGCAGCAGTCTGTCATAGAAGAGAACCGCTTGCAGGCGCAATTGCAGGAGATTGAGAGACTCAAGACCGAGCTCGGATTTAAGGTTGGTATAATATTCAATCTGCGTAGTTGTTTACAATTGCGTTTTCAGCGTTTGTGCATTATATGTTGTAGTGCCAAGAACTAGCCAGCGTGCAATGGAAAGTCTGCCAGCAGCAATCCCGCAGCAATAGTCACAGTAACGGTAATAAATTAACTCCTTCGTCGGGATCGCAACCCAAGACAAAGATATTCAAATCGCCGTTGAAAGTTACCAAAGATAGCCAGTGCTTTCCGAGTCAGTCGACATTCTCGAAACGCTTGGCTTTGAATGTCGAGGATGCATCCAACGATGCTAAGAAAGCTAGAACAACTTCGAGTCCCACGGTGGAGCAATGCCTAGTAAATAATCCTTCCATTCTAAATCTGAAGAGGCCTTTGGGAATTGAAACTGGCCCTGGATTGGTCAGGAACCTCCTTCGGTGGACTAATGCCTCGAAGCCTGGTTTGCCTGCAAATTCTGTAAATGCCAATATGCGAACCAGCCTCAACGATGTCTCTGCAAAATGCCTAGCTCCCGAGGCTTTAAACGTGGTGTCCATTTTGGATACATTTCTGGAAGATGGCGCTTCTGTAAACGAACGGAAGGATACATTTGAACCAGAATTCCCTCCAGAATTCTGTATTTTGAAAATGTGTTTGGGCCTGCGCCCAAATTGTGCCGAAGTAATGTTGCCAACGATAGAACGGGCCCTATCCGTCCCTGCAAGTGGAACTTTCAAGCGCCCGATTCCTTCGGATTGTCGCAGAATCGAACCATCTTTAAAGACATCCATGCAGGATGTTGTTGGCACGCTACGAGTTCTCGGGCAGTTGACCTACTGCAGTCCGAAGATACGACACCGTCTGGTATTCTCCGATGCTGGTATTATAAATGGTGCAATACGTGGCACGCCCGAACATTTTGGTACACCCCAACCGGGTCCATCGCATCGAGTTTCACCAACAATCGTGCATAGCCCAAAGCCATTGTTTCACCCCGTCTTCCTGAAATTATTTGAATTATGCAGTCGGCCGCTAGAATTTGTAAGTACTTTTTTTTTTGCAGAGAACTTGTACAAAAAAATCCCCAATTTTATCAGCAAAAAAATTTCTTATATTTGGGAAGAGTTTATCATATTGTTTTGGTCTTTTTATACTATTTTCTTATTGAAAATTGGGGAAGAAATCCTATACATAGGTTTTTATATGAGAAGAATCTTATTAAAGTTTTGCAAGAGTGTTTGCTTGCAAAATAATCTTGCGCATTTGGCAAACCTATGAATCCAATAGTTTGGCTACGTAATCCTGAAATGATTTTTAAATTTTAAATTTATATAATTTTGTTTACAGAGGTGTAATTTGGAGGCCAATTTGTTGCAGTTGTCGTTGGAGACTATCAGGACGATCGCTTCGGATTGCCCCAACAACGAATTCGACAGGTACATAACATAATGAGGCGGAAGAAATGTTTTTGGGCAACTTTTCAAGGGAATAATATTAGCTACGTGATAGATACTTCTCGTTTTATTGTATTTTTGTTGCAAATATCACTCTCTAGTCGAGAAATTATATTTGAGACATTTGCAACATTTTCTTGTTTTTGAAAATATTGGCTCGTGGAAATACTCATTATAAATGTATTTAATTTTTACTCCTCGAGGTTTTTGCCCTTACTCACGCCTCGCATGGTACAAAACTGCACCTCTTTGGCCTTGGATGGCATCGTCTTGCTCGAATTTGCCTCGCTTCTCGGCATCCTCTGCACAAATCCGATTTTTGTCGAAGGGACTTGCAATCGGGATGGTGGGTTGGAAACGATGAACGGCCACGTGCTTCCCGGTTCTGCATTTTAAATATTTGATATATGTTTTTAACCGAGCAGATTTTTGTGTGTGGAATCCACTTGCCGGAGCCTGGCAGAAAGCAAGAAATAAATTGCCACAGCCTGTAATGTTAAAATTGGATAATTTGGTAGCTATTTCTTACTGTCCATCTAGACGAACGTGTCTTAAGTGCATTTTACTGAAGTTTTCGCTATGAATTTAGATGCTGGAAGTTCTTTCGCTTTGCTTGACGCACGAGAACTTAAGGACTCCATTTTTGGTTCCCGGAGAAACTCATTGCCAGACCGAAGTACAAAAAGTTACCGAAAAATGAACTCTGGATTTGTCCGAAAATATCTAAACCCAATTTCTTTTCTAGGTTATCGCCGGCCTGGTGCTGAACTTGCACCATCAGCAGAAACTGTTCGAGGAAGGCGGGAGAGCGTTAGTCAGCATTCCCATGCTCCGGAAAGGGGTCACTCTTCTTCACCAGGTGGCCAACCGTGATGCCAACTTCCGCAGACATAGCGCCGAAGTGAATTACGAACTATTCGCCTTCTTGTATTGGCTAGCCAGAGTGAAAAACAGGATGATGATCGGCACCACTGCCAATGGTAAGTAAAACTGATCAATTTAAGTTTTCTCGGCCAAGGTTTACAAAAGGTCGGCTGGCATGACTTAGTCTATGGTTTTCGTGGTTTTCCAGTCCCTCCCAAGTAAATGCCGGGGCAGTACCCCCAAAAGGTTCAATAAGAAATTAAATGACCAAAATACATGAAAATCTGCCAAAATATAAGAGAAATGGAAAATATAGGATGTCTGTATCTACGTTATTTACTCCTTAGTTCTCTTGGAAATGTGGACCATCGAGGCGAAGACGACGAGCGAAAGTGAAGATGACGAATCCCAGATGGACTTTCAAGAATCTTAGGTGCCGCAACGAGACAGTAACATTATATTTTTCTAAACCGAACAGTCCCAATTGGGTTTACCCGATTAATCAAAATAGCTTCTTAAACTGTGCCAGTCGCGAATTTGCTTAGTTTAGGAAAGCACAGAAGTTGTCGGCAGTTTGGCTTAGACCTTAAAATCTTTGCCAAAACTTGGGGCTAGAAAACTGCCTAAAAGGGTGGGAAATGCACTCGAGGAATTCAGATTCAAAAACTCTTAAGCTCCGAACTTTTCCGGACAAATATTAAATATCGAAAGCTTTAGCAAAACATTGCAGCGGAATGATGTGGCATCGACGATCCTGGGAGTTTATCCCAAATTATTCAGGGCCATCCTCTATATATTCTTTGCAATAGTGTTTGATTTTCCCAGTGGCCCATTTTAAAATCTTGTTTTTTAAGTAAAAACAACTCCAACATCAATTTATATTTTGTAAAAAAGTCTAAATAAATTTATTTGCATCTTTACGAGAAAGTTACATGGCAACGATACTAGGATTTCTCCTAACTAATATATTAACCGACTTAATCTCCGGGTCGATTTCTTTTTTTTCTTCTGCGTGGAAATCAATCAGCTCTCTTATCCTCAATTTTAATTCTGGCACATTTGCCCCCGTCTTGGCAGATATTTGCAGAATGTCATCGAAATAGATGAAATTTTTGGGCCTCGTCTCCTCCGACCATTCTTTCGTCACATCTGCAAATCGTGGTAAAATTTCCGTGAAATATTTGATTATAATCGCAAGGTATGAATCCGCAACTGCGATGGTCTACCAGAGATGTTTTTGACGTCATCCAGGAGATGGGATGACTGCTCTTCGGACATAACGGTATCCATTTTGTTGATTACTAGAATGGAAGGCTTATCTGTTAATACATCCTGATATAATTCCAGTTCCTACGATAGAAATGAGAGAAATTATTAGTTTTACTGACAATATAATATGGCAAATATTCTTTAAGTCGTGATTAATTTACATCCTGTGACCATTCATGGTACAGGAGGGATTCTTGGCTTTACTTTCTCTACAATTACCTTGTTTAAGAGAACGATAGTGTCGAAGGCCGTCCTGTGGGGACTTAGTGGATTCAACCGAAAACCGTTAACATCGATGACGAACACTAACATTTTGGTCCTTTCCACGTGCTTCAAAAACCTGTGTCCTAAACCGACGTTCTTGTGAGCTCCTTCGATTAAACCAGGAAGATCCGCCATCGAGATCTACTGGCAAGGAAATAAGGTATCAAATTTTAACAAATTTTACACTTTTTTAACTGCGTGACTCCTAAAAATAACCTGTCTGCAATCCTCGTATTGCAAAATTCCCAATTGTGGACAAATTGTGGTGACTGGAAAAATATTTTACGTATAATGTAGAAGACGGTCAAAAATGAAAATCCAGTATTGTTGTCTCCACTATACACTTACAAGGGTAACTGGCAATTTTGGGCGTTGCGTTGGAAATCGCCTTCAAAAGTGAGGATTTTCCAGCATTTGGATAGCTATAATTGAAACCGAGAATTGTAAGGTCGAATTACGTAGTGATTGTCACGAGTTGTGACCAGTTTGATTGCAATTACCCAACGAGACCAACATCTGCTATTAACTTTAAATCCAAAATGACACTGATGGCTTGTCCTTTTTGACCGCAAAATTGGTTTTCTAAACGCCCTCCAGGACCTCCACGAGACACGAGGACTCTATCCTGTGGTTTATCCAATTCACCTTAAAATGTATAGAAAAAAATGTGCAGCACTTTCCACTGATAAAAAAAAAATCCCTAGCATTACCTAGTTTGTGTCCACTGTCCGAATACACGACTATACCAGTTGGACATTGTACTGTCAGATCTTTGCCTTGTTCTCCAAGTATTCGATGAGGCCTGAAAATGGTAATTTTTCTTAATAGATTGCTTTCGATTCTGCCGAAACTCAGTTTCGTCGATTAACTATGCACCTGCTATTGCCACCATTTTCAGCTATAAATCTCTTGGTTGGGAATTGTTTAACTAATGTTTTTAGTGACATTTCGTCATGCGTGGCTTCAACATAAACGTCTCCCCCTTTTCCTCCTACTCCGCCGTATTTTGGGTAACCCATTCCTCCAGCTCCTCCTTTTACGTAAATTCTTAAACTGTCAATGAAACTTCTTGTAAATAATCTCTGAAATAGCAACATATTGGTGTCATTTTGCATGGTGCTCATCCCCTCTTTCATGCTAATAGAACGTTTGCCAATGCAAAGATTTACAAATAATCAACGCTTACACTTTTAGAAGCTCCTGACAGAATTTTTGTAAGTTTCACCATATTTTCAGTAAATTTATTACGGCGAAATGGTTACGAATAATAACTACACAGATAATAATCTTTGGAAAAACACACACATGTGAACAGCAGACAACCCAAATCCGATGTGGCATTGGTTTTGTTCCGTTCAAGATAACTTCCCCCTCTATGTGGATCTAGCTGACATTTTTATTTGGATGGAGTTAAATTTTATATTTTAGCAAAAAAAAAGCGTATTTGTGACAAATGAATCGTCATGTAAGCCTTATTATCTTTTAAATAGATATGTTTTCAATACAATAACTAAGTTAATATAATTTTTCAGAGGAACAAATTCTTTCAAACATCGTCATTTGAAGTCTGCCTCCAGAATGTTAAAAAAGCTAAAAAAAATGATTGTAGTTTTCTTATTAAATATCTGTGCTTAATTTGAAGCTATACAAAGCTAAATGGACGTGGAAGAACTGCTGACATACAAGGTAGCTTCATATTTAATGATTTTCTATTGTTCTTTCTGTTCTTGGACATTTATAATCCAAGCTTGCAAGACTCTTGTGAATTGGGAAGCCATGGGTTTTGGGGTGCCTATTTGCAGTGCTTCACGTTTTTATCTGAAATATAGGCACTATTCAACGACGACGAATTAGTTAACAAGATTCAATAAGGCAGCGTAAGAGTGGACTACAATATTGGTTAGATTCTATATAGCACTACTGTGCGCCCATGGTGCAAGTCTATATAGCACTAAATGGAGTAACTTATCTTAATTCTAAACTATACTTCCCACCAGTGTAAGCGCGAAGGTAAGCAACCAGTGCTCGCAAAGTGCTTTGTGGGCACCGGTTGCTTACCTGTGAGCTTACACTGTCGGGAAGTATAGCCCCATGCAACAACACTGGGGGCTATTCCGGAATAGGTGAGCCAGTGTATTTACCCCTGCCAAACTACAGGGGCAATTGCGATATAACAGGAGGAATGATTATATGGTTTGGCGCGGGCCCGCAGCGCGAGGACACCGCCCGCATACTCCCCTTGGGTCCCAGGAACATTTCCCGGGGCGGGCCACTGTAGGTTGGCAGCGGTAAATAGACTGGCTCCCCTTTTCCGGAATAGCGCCCAACACTGCCTATTTGAGTAATTTATATGTTTCAATTCAAATGACAACCATTAACACCTTGATGTCTTAAAATTAGAGACCTTAAACATCTAGCAGCAAACACTTTTCGTTTAATTTATGTTCCGTTGAGAATCGAAAGTCTTGTTTCAATAATATTTTAGAGCTCTATGGGTTTAACAAGGGAAATTAGCTGTTTCCAACCTGTGTTCAAAGCTCCGAGCAATCCCTTTGCGAGGATTCATGGACTTTCTCGTCATAAAAATAAAAATTCTTGTTGCAAAATGGGACACATTGCAATGCCTATTAGGATAGTTCAGGCAACCAAATGACATTGGCCACATTTTAGGAACTCGAATTGAATCTGCATCTTTTCACGAAATTTTTGTTCAAAAATAGGGCTTAACTCACGTTCCACGTGCATTTACGTGCACTGAATTCCCTATACCACAGAAAGTTTTAAGTAAATGGTGCCTAATTACTTTATCCACTCTCTTTAGTTCCTGGTTCTTAGGGGTTCTATCTGTTCAAATACAGAGCATTCGAGTTACCCAATTTTATTGTCCTATTAAATATGGGTTCGGTTCACATTTAAACGTTTATCCAATGGTGCATGATTTTGTGGTTAAAAGCTTGCAACGCTTGCTTATGGAAATTATGCATTATAACAACTCATGCGGGATAAAACGTTTAGGTCACAAGTGGTCCTAGGTGGCAATATACTAAAATAACTGACCTAAACTGCAATTGAATAGTGCTGTAGCCCTAAAAAATACTGATAGTGTTTACAAAAATATGTTTTTTCTGTATCATATAATGTATATGTATGTGTGTCATGTTCATTTGCAAACTTACCATAGCTGGTAGTTTATTTTTTCTTAGCCCACCAGTGGCCGTAAAAGGGATCTCGATCAAGGTGGTGAATTAGAAGCTAGCTATAAGAAAAAGTTGCCAAAGTTATCGAACATTCCCGATCCCATTGATTATGAAGTTGAGAAGGAAAGCGGAATCAGCGAAAGCGAGCGGGCAGCCATTCTGCAAATGATAGATGCCGAGCCGGAGGTAAAAAAATATAGTGGTTAAACTAATGCTGACCGTATTCCGCATCAGAATATTACTTATAATTGCCGCATTTCCAGGCGCCTCATCTGGATGAAATAGCGGTCAAGAAGATGTTACTCAATTTTGAAAAACGCATTTTAAAAAATCAAGAATTGCGGATTAAATTTCCCGAACAACCCGAAAAGTAGGATTGTTTTTAAATTGTCCCAACCTAGGTGGCTCGTCAAAACATTTTCATTAAATTATTTTCTTCTTTTTATTAAAAAAAAAAGATTCATGGAATCGGAATTGGACCTGAATGAAACACTTCAGGAGATGCATGTAGTGGCGACTCAACCAGAGCTATATCACATTCTGGTCGAGTTGAATGCTGTACACAGTTTGTTGGGATTGTTAACTCATGAAAATACTGATATCCTTTTAAGAACTTGTTGGGTGGACTGATTAATTTGATTATGCATTCAATTTTGATGTACATAAAATGAAATAGTTTTCCTGAATGTTTGCAAATATATCGATTGCCGTGGTTGATCTTTTGCAAGAGCTTACCGACATTGATACATTGAACGAAGTCGAAGAGGGAGCTTCTATTTTGATAGATGCATTGGTATTATATAAATTTATTCACGTTAATGTTAAGAAATATAGGGTTATAGTTGATATGTCTGAAACCCATGCTACAAGAAGAGCAAGAATTTAACGCTCCTTGAAAACAGTTCAAGGTGGGGGCACTTTGTAGCAGAGCTATCAGACTATTTAAACTCGCCGTATATTGTTTATTGGGCCCTAGACAATCGACCCAAGATCTTATACTCGTTTAATTTCTAGCTCGATGGCCAGATTATCGCATTATTGGTTCAGAATTTGGAAAGGTTGGATGAGAGCGTTAAAGAAGAATCAGATGGAGTCCATAATTCATTGGGTAATTAAAATTCTTTATCGTTGTAATGGTGCGTCAATGCCTGAAGCAATTTCTCATCTCACAATTTTAGCTATAATAGAGAATATCATAGAATTTAAGCCTGAAGTGTGCGTCGATGCGGGACAGCAAGGTCTCTTACAGTGGCTTCTCAAACGATTAAAAGTAACGTGGTCATTGGCATCTGCATGCTGATTTTAGGAGCACAACTACTGCTTATTTTTGTGCACATTTTCAGGCAAGGATTCCTTTTGACGGAAACAAGTTGTACGCCAGCGAGATTCTTTCCATTTTATTACAGAGCCACGAGGAGAATCGACAGCTTTTGGGAGAGTTAGAGGGAACGGACGTTCTTTTGCAACAGCTTGCCGTACGTAGAAAAAAAAATCCAAATTTATGCAAAATGACTCGATTGAAGTTGGCGATAACTTTCCTCATTTTCAATTCCAGTTTTTCAAGCGGCACGATCCCTCCACGGGAGAAGAGCAAGAAATGATGGAAAATCTGTTCAATTGCATCTGTTCTTCCTTACTTTTCGTTTCGAACCGTGAAAAGTTTCTAAAGGGCGAAGGATTGCAATTGATGAATCTCATGCTTAGGCAGGTTTTGCTGCATCGTAGTATTCGGAATAAAGATTATCGCTTATTCTGGATTTAATAATTTCCCAGATTTAATTTTATCAGGGAGAAGAAACTGTCACGAAATGGTGCTCTCAAAGTGCTGGACTATGCCATGGCCAATATGGAAGGAATTGATAATTGTAACAAGTTTGTGGATATATTGGGATTGAGGACGGTATTTCCATTGTTCATGAAAACACCGTTGAAGCACGGAAAAAAAGGACTAGGAATGGAAGAGCACGAAGGTTAGCCATAGGTTAAACTTTAAGGCGGATTAAGTGCGTAATAAATATATAAATTCAAATAGATTTAAGTTCTTGCCAAGCATCTTTTTAAAATAAAATTAGGGAATTTCATTGAAAAGCATGAAATGCAATTTACATATACTTGTTTTACATTACAAACGATCAAGTATAACTTAAACTCTCCAGTGACACTGTGAATGGCTAAAATTCTATGTCTTATCATGCTTATTGATACAAGTGCATTTCGCAAAACTGAATTTTGCGCTTCATTATTATGATTGCACCGGTTTTTTTTAAAACTTCTGACATGATTTTTCTAACAGGAAAAATGCTTTTGTGCCCAATGCACCTTAGAATATACATTTTATTTTTCTGGTTTTATTTCCGTAGATTATAATAAATGAGTATACAGAAGCATTCAGATAACTACAAATTTGTAAGTGAATATACTAAGCGCCGAGTCTATAATCTTTCATATCACGATTCTCGTTGCAGAACACGTTTGCTCGATTATTTCTTCAATGTTAAAAAACTGCAAAGGGACGCAAAGGCAGAGATTGTTGAATAAATTCACTGAAAATGATCACGAGAAAGTGGACCGACTAATGGAATTGCATTTTCGATATTTGGAGAAAGTTCACGCCGTCGATAATCTGATCGAAAAGGAGCGAGCGGTGGGATTTCTACTATTCTTCCTGACATTTCTCCCTTTGAATTTTATGTGCTCATCCGGTGAAATGTTTATTTATTTATTGTGGTTTTGAAGGAAATTCAGCGCAGTGCGGGCGAGGTGGATGGAGACATGGAAGACGATTTCTACATTAGAAGGCTGGAACATGGATTGTTTACCTTACAACTTATTGATTATGTTATGATGGAGATCTGTTCCTCCGGAGCCCCTTCGGCAAGTATTCTTTCGCCTTCTTTCTCGTAGGATGTTCCTTACAAATGACGCGTTTTCACTGATGTTTTTATTATTTCCAATTAATTACAGATAAAACAAAGAGTCGTACAGATCCTTAACTTGCACGGGGGCTCGATCAAGGCCATCAGAAACATAATGAGAGGTGAATTCTATTTTCTCAGTCCTAACAGTAGTGTTAGTTTTAAATTAATCGCAAAAATATTTCCACAATACGAAATAATAAGAAATGAGGGGCTTTCTTGCTTGAGGGGTTACGTACTGAACATGTGGTCGTTTGCTACCCTCTTTGAGAAGTCTTTGCTGTTAATGGACAATGGGCACATTATTTAGGACTTATATGTTTTCAAGGCTTATTAGCATGAAAAGTTTTAATAAGGCACAGTTGATGGGATGGAATATTTATTGATTCACAATCAAATTAATCCAATTCACTTTGTATTTGTTTTAGAATATGCTGGAAATATAGGTGATGCCAAAGATGAAGAAGCTAAAGAAATTGAACAGCAGAGGATTCTACAATTAGTGGACAAATTTTAATTTTGAATCCATTTCTTAAGGCAATGTATTCAATTTAAATTAATTTTATGGTATTGTCACCCCTATTAAAGAAAAAAAAACTATAAAAGCTAAGGGCCATTGGGTACAAAGTATATGACAAAAGACCACCCTGGATGGTAGCACAGTCTTTTAAATTGGAAATTTGCAATAGGCATTTTTAATTCATGTATGGTTTTTCTTTTAAATTATAAAAGTTCATGTATTATCCTTATGTTTAATTGGTTAACTTTTATATTTGTCTTAATTTGAAATATAAACCAAATGGTATGGAAACTCCACGCATATGCATTCTTTTATTTTTGGATTTTTCTGGATGTGCAAAAAATACTCTGCTCGACCTCGGGCGCCCCCCATTCGACTTGGTGCAATAGAAAACAATCTTGTTTTAGTATAAAAACAATTATTATTGTTTAGTGTTGTTAATGTGAGTGAACATTTAGTGATGCCTTCATTATTACTCTACCAAGAATGGTCAAATGTGGGGGTGGGGACTTAGCTTAAAGTTTTACTTGGGACCTTCATTTCTCCCGTCTACTCAACAAAATCCCTCATCAGATAGATGAGGGAAAATTACATACATTAATAAGTAAAAACTTAAAATGATTATTAACTTATAATATTTGTAGGTCTATCATTGCATCTGACCTAATATGTAAAGGGATTTTTTTTTAATTTTATTTATAAGAATATAATAATGGTGTTTTTTTTTTTAAATTCGGCGCTTAAATTGGGGTAACCGGAAGTGCTAGATGTACACGCCAAATAGTGGCGTTTTTTTTACACTGGTAACAAAAGATCGCCGCTTGTTCTTGTGTCTTACGTTGAATTAAAAGGTGAGTTTAGGATTTTAAAGTCGGTTATTTACGCGAAAATGTGTTCACGAACGTTTATAACTTTAATCCAATGAATATTTATTGTAATTGGTAAGTAAAAAGTTCGGTGAAAGGCAGAATGATAGACCGCCGGTTGATTAGGCCTAACTGGAATGCATCGAAATGAAAAGTGCATTTAGGCCTAGCCTAAATAAAAATGTAAAATGTGTGAATGAAAACAGTTTTTAAGTAGTGGGAGCTTGAGTCTCCAGTTTCAGTCGGATCCTCACTTCACACATTACATCTTTTGGTGGTAAGTTTTTAATTTCGAAACGTTTTTGGATACAATTTGTAAACTTATTAGTACATGTACAACGTGTTTGTTTGAGCTGTCCGAGATCAGCGTATCGCGATTTTAACTTCAGTGATTCAATAATTTCACTCTTTAAAAGGAGGAAACTACGATCTAGGGAAATGCCTTATAAGTTACCGTGCCTGGTAATTAAAATTTGGTGGAGGGTACCCGGGTATTTTTTGTATCAAATCATCTCTCGAGAAGTGATACCATGGTGTTCATACCGACCTGGAAAGTCAAAGAAGAGTAAAATGGTCAGGGAGAGGCAGGGAAAATTACGATTTTGCTCGCAAATCAGAGAAAGTCAGTGAAAATCATGTTTTTGCTGGTAAGTCAGGGAGTGTGCCTGTGGAAGGCAACTGCAAATCGATAGTACGTGATTCGCTACTTTTGCCCTAAGCCATCGAAAGGATGAAAATAATCTGGCGCGAGGTGGGGGACCTATTTTTAAAAATTAGCGGATTGATGGAACCACAAAGCAATTTTCACATATATGCTGAAAGATTGCAACGAAGGTCTATTCTACAATGATCTGGTATCCAAAGTTGGATACTAGGCCTATAAAAATCACTTTCGCTTGGTCTGGAAATTTGTGAAAATTTGTCTGGAAAACCTGGAAATGTCATGGAAATTCGTTACTGGATTTGGCCAGACACCTTGACATAGAGCACACTTTGGCTACAGTTTTATGTAAATATCTCATTTTTGGCAAAAATGGACTGCTGAATTTTGATGTCCACCCTTCAGTTATGGAATTTTAAAGAATTCGGTGCATAGCAGTACAAGTATGAGATCATACTTTTGTTAGCGGATTTATGATACTACCATACAGGGTAATTAAAAAAATACTTTTTCAAATGGGGATTAGCGCGTGCTTACTTGCTTCACACGTGTGGAACTAACATAGGCTATGTTTACAGCACAGGGAAGAATATCTTCCTTGACCATATGACATAATTATTCATCAATCAAAATGATGGGCTTGACTATCTTGTATAGGTACCAAATGTATACCCTGGGTTAGGATCAGAAAGAAGCAGGGATTGCAGATCTGGATCATCATTTGAAGGGGGGAATTGATAGGTTATTTTTCCTATGTGGAACTCTTGATTCGAATATAACAGCAGTGTATAGAATTTACTAGATTTTCTGAGTTTTACTCAGCTTATCAGAAGGATGCTGTTTGTTATTTGAAAGTTTATGTTGCTTTACATATGGACATTTGCAAAGATTGCTTTACGTGACTGCTGTTCAACTCGAATGGGACATTATTAAATTTTTCAGGAAAAAAGTTTGTGCACCTAACCTGTGCGAGCCAAATAAACTTGAGCTCATCTCCGCTTATAAATTGATAGCGGAATCACCCTGTGTACAGAGATAGATATTCTTATTAAACGAGTACCCATTGACTATGATAATGAAAAATCACTGATATACATGTACATGTATGTTTCTTTCCTTCTTTTGGGATGCTAGGAGAATGTAGGTCCTATGCTACGAAGCTCTCCTGGTGCCACTCCTGTCTCAGGGGCGGATACAGGATTTTACTTGGGGGGAGGGAAACAATCGCATATTACGGAAGGGAACGGCCATTTTCTCTGCCTATACTGGGTAGCAAAATTTGCTGGCTAAGGGGGGGGGGGCAA
>JAQIXP010002463.1:0-15033 GCA_034700285.1 Proteroiulus fuscus
ATTTCCATTTTAATAATAATTTTTCACGCTCTTTTTATTAACACCAACTTGTTTCAAAGTGAGACTGTCCCTTTAATAAATTTAATCAACTGTATCTTAGGTGTAATTGTAAGAATCAGGCCAGTATATCATTCAAAAAGTGCCTTTACTTCGAGAACTATTTTACAGTAAGTATTCATTACTATCACGAAGTTTCACCTGCATTAAAAAATTTGCCATGGGAATAAATTCAATATTTTAATAAATGTCATTTTTGGGATGTGGGAGATACAAATTATCCTTAGAGCGTTCACCGGCTTTGTACTGCCGCAATCTCTCGTTTCTCATGGCCTCCACACGAGCAGCCTGCAAAGGGCAAGCAGATATAACATATATTTAAAATTCATAATTATATAAAATTATGATACTGGTACATTGCCGCGCATTCAACAATTTAGACATTGTCTTTGCATTAATGATTAGAAAAGATTATGTTTATCACCTGTTTAATGCCTAAAACGCACTCTTGCATGTCCTCATAAAAGGCCATGCACTTCTGGCGTCCAGAAGGAAAGCCATAAGCTTCCACGCAATTTACGTAATTCATTTCGAAGTCTGCACACCTCTTAGTTCCCTGATGGGTTAGCAATGGACCAGTTAAATCCGACATTGGTAATTGATAATTAAATACAGACATTTTAAAGACTTAGCAATGGCAACCTGGAAAAACATGGAACAAATTATTAGGAAACCTTAGTAGAAATTTAATGGTGCGACATATATAATGATTAGGCATGAGTTTCCGTGGACGAATGGGTCCTTCTAAACTTTTCGTCCAAGTTGGAACCAAAATAAAATTCTTTAAAAATAAATTTACCTCTTGTTCCAATATTTTTAATTTTGGCTTCCCACTTTTTACACGGTTGGCTTTTCCGCAATGTCTGCAGCAGCTGACTGTGGTAGGTACAAATGCACAAGATCTAGGGATTTTCAGAACAAATCAGTGGTCAAGGAGCAAGAAGCATGAGCCTGTGGTCGAAGGCATTAGCGAAAGTTTTATACAAATGAAGTAAAGTTGGAACATCTTTAAAATTTAGAATTTCGAACTGCTTTGGTATGTTAATGAATGTTTTTTTAATGAATTTAAATGTAGCTAACTTTGACATGAACATTGGGCATAGTTATATATGATTTGTTAGCACA
Source organism: Proteroiulus fuscus (assembly GCA_034700285.1). Taxonomy (NCBI): domain Eukaryota; kingdom Metazoa; phylum Arthropoda; class Diplopoda; order Julida; family Blaniulidae; genus Proteroiulus; species Proteroiulus fuscus. The sequence continues at coordinate 1,183 of JAQIXP010002463.1, forward strand.
AATTGAAGTTCAGTCCAGCTGGTTCCGTCTAAAACCTTGGACTGCTTTGGGCATTCTCCCCACAACAATGTTTTTTCCAATTAAATGAACGTGAGAATTTAGTTTGCTAGAATATGCACGTGCATTTAGCATCATTTTGGAATAAATATCTTCTGAGGGGGATGCAGCTATAAAACCAATAGAATATAGGTAGGCTTAGGTACATTTTGAGGGCCAAGATTTGGCGCCAACTGGAGTCTTCCACTAAAATAAAATTGTCTACGAAATCATACCCAGTAATCGTTGTTTGAAAGCACACAACACAAGGGACTATAGACGTCAGTTATCAAAATCCATCCCAATTTGGTTGGGCAGAGGTTAGGAAAGCAAAAAGTTTAGGCCATCAGGTTAGATTTCTGGGGAATGGAGCCCCCTAAAACAATTATTACCAAATTTTTTGCAATACCTATAGATGAGTTGGGTTTTTTAATTTTATTTTTGTCTTATTTTTCAAAAAAATAGGTAGGTATGTGAAGGTTTCATAACCCTAATTATGTGATCACAAACCATGGTTTGTCCTTGAAATTGTCTTTTATCAAATTGCATAACAGAATTAATTTGCATATTTGGAAATGTCAAGCATTCTTAAATTTCAAGTTTTATATAAAATAGCTAGCCCAAATTAACAACAAAACAAACATTAACAGCATGACAGTCATGATCAAGAGAAGCCATTGGGCCTGATATGGTTGCATGCCTTTGGTAATATTAATTTTAACTATTAATTAAGCTTGTTGAGTAGCTAACTGGGAAGATAATGACGAGGAATTTCATTAGAGAAAGTCATAAAAAATCTCAAACTAACCAAAATTGGCACTAAATTTTACTAAATCCATTAATATTTTATGTTAAATATTACTCAGTATAATTTTAATTTAATAATTTTTAATTGTTTTGTAATTTATTAAATGTAATAGGTACATTCATTTCTCAAGAGTTCAATAAATATTTTTTAAATTTTTTTATGGTTGCAATCAACATTGTTAAATCTGGAAAATAAATGTTGTGTATAATGCATAAAATTCTGGGAATTTTTATCAGGGATACTTGTAGTAAGGGAAACCCATTTATAGAGTTAATTATAAACACTTGTAACAAAATTGGTGTAAGTTACTGGTACCTTTATTTTGGTTTTATATTGACAGTACTGACTGATATTAGTACTATGTAGGCAATATTGTATACCACTAGGCTACTTGGAAATATGGGCAGTGTGTTTGTAAAAAATTCACTCTGCAACGCCATTGGTGCTTGTATGGGTTGAAACCAGGGCCCTATTTTATGAAGACTAGCATCTGAAATCCTCAATCTCAATCCAGAATCCTAGAAATTTGGTTCCATCGTACAATCCCTAATCCAAAATCCAGAATCTTTCGTGGGAGTAGATAAGATTTTCAGGATTGGGAATGTGAATTCCATGGAGCCATTTTTGTTGGTTTGTTTCATGGAAATAGTTTTTTTTTTGGATTCTGGATTGAAATTCAGGATTTTAGATTCTGGAGTCTTGGTGAAATAGGGCCCAGGAGTGCAGCGAGGATTTAGAAATGGTGAGGTTTTGGGTAGCAGAAGTTCCCTAGCAGATTGGGCGATTTTTAAAAGGAACAACGTTATCAGTGACAAAATTTTGGTCATGGGGAGGGGGGGGATAGAGAATCCACAAATCCCCCCCATCCTTTACTGCGCCCTTGATTGAAACGTATGCTTGTGTCGAGCATGTTCAAACCACGGACTTGAATCAGAATTGTGTTTTCTGTGCACAGTCCCACATGCAGAAAAATTTTCTTTTAGCAAAGTTGTTGTGATGCAGCACGATACATTATAATTTTTTTAGCCAAATTAATTGATTCTTGTTTGTTGTAGATGATTTATTACAATGAGTCAGAAGCGCTCAAATGCCACACAAAATCTGGAAACTACGATTGCAAAACGGGCGAGAACAACAGTATCAGAGAATAATGGTACAGCTGATAATGACAGCGATATTTCCAGTGATCCTATAAAGGTATTGGTTTGTGTCCATGGCTTGTACATGTATTAGGATTAGCTGAATTGCTGTGAATTAAGATTTTGCATTATTTTTAGAACTTAAACGAATCTGATGTGGGCATTATTAAGCATATGGTATTGAAGAACTTTATGTGCCACGAGCATTTAGATTTTAAATTTTGTCCAAATATAAATTTCATAATAGGAAGAAATGGAAGTAAGTTACAAGTTTTATTGTTATACATTCATCAGATTAAATGTTGCTAATTTTTTTTTTCTAATTCACTGAAATTGTAAATTGATCACACATAGGTGGAAAAAGTGCAGTTTTAACAGCAACTGTCATTGGTCTTGGGGGCTCTGCCAATTGCACAAATCGAGGTTCCACCATCAAAAATTTTATCAAAAATGGAAAGCAAGCTAGTGAAATCACCATCGAATTGCACAATAAGGGAGCAGATGCTTACAAGCAAGATGAATTGGGCAATTCCATTACTATCGTACGAAAGTTCAGCACAAATGGTGTTAGTGACTATAAAATTCTCGATGAGCAGAAAAAGGTCGTCTCCAGAAAGAAGGAAGATCTCAATCGTATTCTCGATCATTTCAACATTCAAATTGACAATCCACTTTGCGTTCTAAATCAAGATGCAAGTAGAAAATTTTTGCAGTCGGAGAAACCCGAGAGCCTTTATCACTTCTTTTTAAAGGCTACGCAGCTTTTGCAGATGAAAAGTGATTATGATGATGCACTTTCAAAAAACAGAAATGCTAACTTGATTTTGGAACGAAAAAAAATTGTAAGTTCAAGTTTAAAATTTTTATGAATATGTTTATAGTTTAACATTTGAAATTTCAGAGTATTAAAATTGAGGTACAAAAACGTTTAGGGTATAAACTTTGCTCTTAACCATCTCTACTTTTTTTTTTTTTTTTTTTGTGGAAAAAAACCATTTCTTTTGAACTTTGGCTTTCTGTGCAGCCTAGACACCACCTTTTGTTTTATTATTAATCATCTAAAATCAATTAGGCAATTCCTGGACTTGAAAAGGAGGAAAAGGACTGTAAGAGAAAATTAGATGCACTCAAATCATTTGAAAAGTTTCGTGAAAAACAATTGCAATTAAATGCAGAGTTGGCATGGGCACAAGTGGCTGGCCTAGAAACGGTAATTGCAACTCCTTAAAATCGGTTGACAAAATCTTCCAAAAACTCGTACCTGGTAATTCTGAGAGCATTACAATTCTTGTGTATTTAATCATTAAAAAGGAATTGAATGAAAAGATTTCGAAGAGGGAACAACATCTTATAGAAAAAGACAAATTAACTAAAGACATTGAGCAGACTGAGCAGAAAATGAACACTTGCATAGCCAATAGCACCACAGCTAATGCCGAATGTGAACGAGCAACTAAGGAATTGAGAGACCTCACGACTTTGCGCGAAGAATTAAAAGCTAGAGCAGTTCTCAAAAAGCAGCAGCAGAAAAACGCTCTAGTAAGCTCCTTTCCTGAATTATTTTTTTAATTACATCAAACTGTTACTCAGTGTTAATAATCGCCCTCACGTTACAGCTTGAAGCCGATAAGATTGCCGGTAATATTAAACAGGCAAATGGCGAAAAAAAAGGTTTCATCGAGAGAATTCGAGAGCTCAATAATACGTTAGTGCTTTAATATTTTCAAATCTCGAGAATTTTTTTGATCAAATAGCAGTGGCTTGTATTTCCTTGTAATTAACACCATTTGCCACTGTTGGTTCCTTAGGGAAAATGGTGTTGCTGAAAACGAAAAGGAATTGCGCCTTAAGGAAATAGAGGATTTGGAGAAAAGAGTGGCCGAGTCGAAAGAGAAATACAAGAATGCCGAGGTTGAGTGTGAACAGGAAAAGGCCACCAGCGCGAGTTCTAGGGAAGAGATGAATAAACTAAAGTAATTATACTATTCATTTTATTTTATGCATCTTTGCAATGGTAAGAACCATTGTGATTAGAAATAGAAGTTGCTGTTAAACTTTGGAATCATGTAAATGTTATCAATTTCCAGGCAGCATGAGGGGAATTTACAAAATCACTTAGAGGCTAACAAAAGAAAGCTCCGTAATCTAGAAAACAGTCGTAGTAACTACGTGAAGTTATTTGGACATTGGGTCCCGGACGCTATTGCCCAAATTGATGAGGCCTTCAACCAGAGGAAGTTCAAGAAAAAACCTCTAGGACCCATTGGTAATTTAAAGAGTTCCACACCCATTTCTTGTCATTTCTCTTCAGTCTATACGAAAATAATGTTTTGCCGCTTTGCATTTTGATAGGTGCTTTTGTGAAATTAAAAGATCCTGAATGGAATTTGGCCATAGAAAATTGCATTAAACCCTTGTTGTATGCATTCTGTTGTGACAATCACGGCGACGAACGCACATTGGAATCCATTTTGAGCAAATTGATAGGACAGCAGAGGGGAAGAATGCCAACAATTATCACCAGTCAATTTGCTGATACGGTAAGAAGATTTTACTGGCAGTTGTGTTAGTAAATTGAGGTTTCTGGCCCAGTAAAAAATGATTCCTCTTTACGTGGCTTTTTTATATTTGTGCTTATTTTTTGGTAAAATAGGTGTATGACGTCCAGAATCATTGTGCTCAATCCTCCCAGTTTCCCAAATTGTTGGATATGCTGAAAATTGACTCTCCCGTTATTACCAATTGTCTTATCGATCAGGTATTTGTTGAGTAATAAATACCAGAATTTATTGTGCAAAACGTTTGATTCGAGTGTATAACGGCTCTCCATTGGATGTCTTATCACTCTGGATGTTCTACTTTAAATATATTTCAAGAATTTTTGTTTATGTTTAGTGTAACATAGAGCGCGTGCTGCTGATTGAAAATGCTAGCGAAGCTCGGCAAACGATGCAACGTACTCCACCCAGGAATTGCAGCATGGCCTACACAATGAGTGGGGACCAAATTTACCCGTCTCCAAAGTATAGAGTCTATTCCTCGCAAAAAGATAAAGCAAATATTCTTCAAGAAAATGTGGACAGCATAATTCGGTAAAACTAGATTAGGATCCTGTAAGTACATTTCGCAGAATGTCGAATTTCATTTTCAGTTTTGATCTAGACCTCTACAGGAGGAGTGTGCTGCTTTAGAAAGTGAACTGCGTGACGCCAGGCGTCGAATAACAGAACTTGGCCACAATTGTGAATCAAATACCAGAAACGTCAGGATATTGGATTCAAATTTAATGCGCTTGCGGCAGAGTATAAGGAATGATGTAGCACAAATAGAGCAGCTGAAGAGTATTGAAGATCCAGAACCCCCTCAAATCTCATCTCTTGTGAGTCATTTTATTTATTATTTAATTATTCCATGAAGGGACTAAGACTGATGATGGCCTCGTTCTTTAATGAGTTTTTTAAATACTGATTCAGGAGGAAGAATTGATAGAAATTGAAACAAAATTAGATGCCCTTAAAGAAACATTTAAACTTTGCCAAAGTCAGGCAAAGAAATTTAAAGAAGAATGTACCCAGGATGTTATGCAGATGGAAGATATTGGTAGAAAACGGAAAGATGTCTTGAATTCTATTGACCCATTGAAGGTAAATGCCATTCTGTTACATTTGGCTAGAACTTAAAATATGAACGATGACTCCATGAAAACATTTTTTGCCAGAGGATAGTACTAACTCGTAAGTAGAATAATATTACGTAACTTTTGCATTTTGCAATTTTGTTTGGTCTAATCCAATAACTTGAAGAAATAAAAATGTCATCATATAACAGAACCTCACAATAAGGCAATCTAAATAACTGAATAGTGCTTTCCAATTTGAGCATTTTACTGCTTGAAGTAGCTGTGTTGTAAAACATGTCTGCGTTGCTTTCGTACAATGACAGCGGCTGTATTTTTTGTCCCGTAGAATGCTCGCAAATGTAAAACTACCCCTTAAACTTTACTGTTTTTTGAAATTTTAGGAATCTCTTGGCAAACTCAAGGAGGAAACTCATAATGCGAAGCAGAATCATATACAGTCTATAAATTCCCTGAAAAAAGTTGATACTGCAATTGAAGGACTAACTGAAATCATCTCACAAAATCAGAACGATATTGAAAAGTACACACAGGAGTGTAATTTACGAGTTGGTCCCCGCCCCCAGAAGTTGGGAAAAATAATAGACATACAAAAAGAAATAAGACACGTCGTTGAAGTTCTGGAAAGACAAAACACGATGTAAGTAGTACGTTGGATGAATTAATACTAGTTATTCATTTCGTTCTAATTTTAAAATTTCATTTTCAGTGGTAATGAGACTGAACTTATGCAACAGTATGGAGTGATAAAGAAAAAGTTTACTCAAGTTAAAAAAGATATTGCCTCGTTGAAATGTTTTATCATGGTAACACTTTTTCGTTATTTGTAAGAGTTGTTTGAGTGGCAGTGTAACTCTTTTGAATATGGTGTCATCAGTTCAGATTTTTATCAGAATTAAGAGCTTCTGGTATATTTCAATTACGGTTTTAATTAAATTCCTTAATTACTAGAAATTGAAGGAGGTGCTGCAGCATCGTCTGAAGTATTACACGTTTCTTCAAAATCACACGGCTTTTAAAATTAAGCAGTTCTTTTCAACCAACCTTAACCATAGAAATTTCAGCGGCAAACTAGACTTTGATCATGAAAAAGAACAGCTGTCTATGTCTGTAAGTGAATCATGTCTGTCAATAATACAATAAGAACACACAAAATTAACATAAAGCTTCTTTTACTATAAAACATTCTAGATTCAACCGAAATCAACAAGTTTGTGTCAGACGAAAAAAGATGTACGTGCCTTATCTGGTGGGGAGCGTTCGTATTCAACAGTTGCCTTCATTTTGGCTCTTTGGGAAATGATCGACTCGCCATTTCGGATGTTGGACGAATTTGACGTTTTCATGGTAAATAATAACATTTCATTTTGCTATTTTAATTTTGAAAGTTCCAGATGCAATTCCAGTTATAGTTTTTGGCTGTTTTCTAATAATGGTTCCTTATAAACACAAATGTATAGTTCCAATTATGGTTACTTTCGGGAAAAGCTCTTAGCAGGATTGAGTTTTGTTATTAATGTTAACCGTTATTCTGTATTATATTCTATTGCCCACAAATGAAAAAAACTTTGTCTAACATTGAAATGGGCACTCATTACAACAATCTAGGTAAATGCCGTTTTACCAATAGCAGGAAGGTTACACCAAAATTATGTACGAGCATAAAGCCTAGTTGTTTTGGATTTGTGAAACCAACTATCTTTACACTTAAGTTTCTTTTCGGTTTATTTTATTAGGACATGGTGAACCGCAGCATTTGTTTGCAAATGATAGTCGATGCAGCAAGTGCTAAACGAAGCAACCAGTTCATTTTCCTCACTCCTCTAGAGGACACAAATATTAAAGCCAACAGTGTAGTCAAGATGTTTCGAATGAGGGACCCAGAGCGTAATCAACCCACATTGCCTTTCACAGTGGCTAATCAATCTGAAGAGAAAGATGATGAGGCAGCGGGCAAACACTAAGGCATTTTAAAGTGAGTGTATTAGCATCAAGCATTCTATTGCACATTCTATAACAGCTTTACTTTATGGACAAATGAGTTCCCAGTCTTGTTTCTTTGAATTGAAGAATTTTCATTCAATCTTCATTTTTTGGTGTAAAGTTATTAAATAAAGCACATGTGACATTCCATAATCCAATATTAATAAATTCAATTTTATTAATACAATAAATTTTTATAACAAAATATACATTATCAGATAAAATATTGACCCTTAAGTAAATCAGATAAATATTAAGTGATATCTGCCGAGTCACCTGTGTCCAGGATGTGATTTTGGATCGGACCGAATCTCTCGTCAGCAAAAATGGATTTACCGAGTAAGGAAGGATTTGAGTTTCCAAAAGTAGCAGCAAATAAGGGCTGGCAATACATTTTGAATGTGAAGAGCAATTTCACCAGTTCGATAAATAATATAAATCTGTTCTGTTGCATTTCATTTACTAAAGCCAGCAATTTCATTTGAAGGGCTTTCTATTCCTGTATGGATTTTGTAGGATGCGCGGCGTCGAGTCCATCACTCTTACGAGGAGATTATCAATGTAGTCTTCTAAATCGTTTATTTGGCGTTGCTGATTATCAATTAAAGCCCGTTGCTTGCATAGCAGCTCGATTAGTTCCTAAGAAATTAAATCATGCATCAGCAACAAGCCAAACTACAACACATAGAAATTGTTGCACTTTCGAGATCAGACACTTGAATATTCGCATTGACAATTAGCCTCAACAATCAGGGTTCGTAATAATAATCATCATTTTCAGGGGGAAAAAAATGCAACATTATTAATTTTTCAAAATGATTTCCGCTAACCTGTTTGGTCATTGCTTCATACAACGTCATCACTTCCCTCGGTGCCAAATTGCTGAGATGCGGTCTCTCGTTCAGGATGTTGTGCTCCAATGTTTGCTTTTTTTCCATGTTAGTAGGCTTATTTTCCACTGCGATCAAGGTATTCATCTGTCGTCTCGCACCTGAACAGAAAGTGATGTCATTCAAAGATAAAAACAGTTGCAAAATTCTGCATCTACAGGTTGTGACACTGAAAATACCAACTCTTAAAATGGGAGTTTTTAGATGGAGTTCCTTTCCCTTGTGTTGCAGGAGCATTACGATTATTCCCATTATTTTTATCTAAAAACACGATATGTGGTGAGTTTTGCAGATCGAATTATTTAGTTACTAGAGTTAATAAGGTAATAACCTTTTAATGTGTTTGAATATTTATTGTTTTCGATTAGATCGGAATTCGGCGTTTTGGTTTGCACTGGAGATTCGACGATGGACGACGTGTGGACTGGAGACGAGGAAAGGCCAAAAGTCTCATGGCTAGACGATCTTTCCATCTTGATGGGAGACTGAAAATAATAATCATTGTTAAAACGAAAGGCAAAAATCCACTTTTTTTATAAATTGAGAGACTTACCATCGTCAATGGTAGATCCTTGTCAGTTGTAGGCAATTCTCCATGACTCGAGGTGAGATGTTGATTGTCGTACGTATGACTCGAGCTTGCAATGCTCTAGAATGGCAAAAGAAATTTCCCTTTTTCAATCAACTAATCAGAATATTTTCCATATTGTCAAGCTCTGGGTAAACGTACAACAGCATCAATGTCGCTGTAATCTCCGCCTTCTCCAAAAGACTGGTCGTCATCGAGCCCGACATCATTTTCCTCAACAAATGCTGGATCTTTCAAGGGCGATTTTTTACGAGGAAGTTTATCTGATAATTTGCCACCTGCCAATATAAGAAGTAGCTAATTCATATGCACGGTAAGATGAAAATTTTTCAATATAAATTTCTTTTCTGAGTTCAAAAAATATTTTTACATTGACCAATTTGGTCTGAACAATCAAAATTTGAAAGTAAATGGCATCACAACTCTTAAAATCCAGAAAAAAAGTATTCTACCAATGGAATGTTTGAGTTGTCCCAGTGAAAATTTCTTGTCCTTGCCGCCAGCAAGATTCATGAGGCTTCCTCCTACGCTTTGTACCATTTTCAGTGGCAGCGAGCCACTCTTGTGCTTCTTTTTGCTCAAATCCATCAAGCTGCCTGTCACACTCTTAACTATGAAAGCACAGCACACTTCCAGCTCCCCCCTCACTTTATTGTCATTGTGATTTGGCTTGCCTTGAAGTGAATACCATCTGCGATTTGAGACAAAATCCTAGCTTAATAATTATTGAAATATGTGAGCTTTTACTCCAAATTCAAGCGAAAATAAGTTTCAGTTTCGAGGATTTATTTACATAGACGTATCTCAACAATCAGGGTTCAATTGAAAAATCATCATTAACTTTTTTTTTATCAGCCATTTGGAAAATATACTTGATTGCATACAACTTACTTGTTTCTCGACCGTTCGTATATGTCTAATTCCTGAAGTGGAATGTCTACCCTGCCCAAAAATTTGTCCAAACCCACTAAATTGCGATGAAAGAGGGCCAAGGTGATGCTGGATGTGTTTCCATCTGGTATCAGACTTAAAATGGAAATATTTAGTACTATTAAATTAGTGATAATTAGCTTTTAACAAGGAATGATTAATTCTGACATACAGTTCGCATTCTTCGTGCCATTCTGGTGATGCTGTCTTTTGCTGAACTGACGTCTGAAACTTTTCTTTTCCCAATTGTATTGTTACATATGTATCATTCACCCCTAAAATCAAAAGTTAAGAAATTTCCTCCTTGATTGAAAACATTATTGTCAGTAGTTAGCATTCAAAACTTTTACATTTTACATAGCAAGTAAGTTGCAACACTTAAATTCGTGTTTATAATTTAATTCCAAAGAATTCCCATGGATTTGTGACTCACCATGCTTGCCTTTAATTCTCAAATTTCTGGCTCGCTGAACTAGAATAGGTAAAACAATGTGTTACGGCATTATTGAATATCAGTTTATCTAAGCCTTCAAATTCAAAAGCTTTTATTTTTTTTTCATTTTTGTTTAGTTTACTTTTGATAAAGCTGATAAAATCTCACTTCAATTGTTTTTTAAAAATATGAAAAGCTTGATATTTTTATCTTTCAGATTTGGTAAATTTTACTACTAATAGAATGCAGCTGCCTGGCAGATAGCTGTCAAAATTTTAATTACAAGTCAGGAATAACACAAATAAAACATACCATATGCATTACAAGGGATTTTCATCCCCTCGACATATGGCCTTTTGAAAATTCATGACTGTGAATATTTATTTAGGCTAGAGATTCTAAGAGGACGTGGCATGAATACATTTAAATTTGAAACTTAATATTTTATTTATTTTTTTTTTAGCCTCAATTAAAATGGGGGTTTGATAAGCCAAGTGGTTAACACACTGAACTTTTGCCGCTTTGCGACATTTTTTTTTATCACCATTCAAACTTCTTTCAAGTTTATTACAACTTGGAAAATTACACACGGAAGTGGTTTTTTTTGTTCAGTTCATTGTCAAGAATCGGTTTCAGGTCATAGAACAATTTAAAGAAAGTTTAACAACTTGCAAGTTGAATATATGAAATATTTAAGCTACATTATGCAAACGTAGGCATTGCGATGGAAATTAACTAAATAAATTTTATAAATGCAACTTATTTTTACAGGTTTTTTTGTGAAAATTAGCCAAGAATCCTTTTAATTTTTTGCCGTTGTTCCATTTTTGGTCTAGGCCTACTTTCAAAGTTTGGGTGTACATTTTGGGCCAATATTTTTCCCTTAGTAAAATTAAATTTAAATTATATAAAATAAACTAGCATGAGATTTGCAGAACGCTATTAACAGTAATTTTTAATTTAATGAAAAAAAATTACAATTTAACAAGAACCTTAGTCAAAGTCCAACAATACACCATCGAAGCAAAAAACGAACTTTTTTTTTTCAAAAAGCATAGGCCTATACTTACCAATGACTTGAACGTGTGTTGGACTCCACATTTTAGTTTGAAAATAAATACATAACAGTTGCACAGTACTAATTTACAAGCACAATATTTACAGTCCAGTTTAAATCTACTCGATATAAAAATAATAAAAGTTACGAAATGACAAACGCGCGGAAGAATAACCCATTGCTCGCTTGCGCGATTTGGCGAGTACTATCGTTCCGCAACGCCCTTCACAATAAAACGAGTCAACACTATTTTTTTACATTATTCAATGTAAGTTAGGGAAATATAATGAAGCTAGTTACGCTAAACATAAATAAACCAACATGTTTTTATTTTTATAACCATCACAATTAATTATTAATAAAATAAAGTTGCAAATAATGCAATGTTTGTTAATCTTGTACATAGGTGGCACTAATGGTCTAACTTTCACGAAAATGGGTGTGGCCAACTTAATGCCTGTTGATCACGTGATTCGTGACATCATTGGCGTCTGTCGTCAAGGATGTGTTTACATAGCAACCAATGTGCTTTTCAACTGCTGTGAGTAGTTATTGCTTGTAATAGTAAATAATAAATTGTCATTATGTATCAGATTGTAAATAGTTACTGAATAATACTCATCTGATTCATTTTCTCTATTTTGCAAGGTTACTTTCTATTGGCATACAGTTTATGGGAAGATATGAAAATGTCCACACCAACTTATCCAGATAAAAATGAACAGTTTCCCAGGTAACAAATAAAAATTGAAATTTTATAAAAAAAAAATAGCTTGAACTTTTTTTATTCTTTATTATATTTTAGGTTGACTAAAAAGTTTCTTCTAGAACATTGTAAACAACTGAATCTTTACTCAACTCCTCATATCAATACTTGCCTTTATTTGCAGTACAAAGGTGCCATTAACCATCATATTTTTTTAAAAAATGTGATTTGAAGCCGTTTAAGTTGAATTTAATAATAAACATTGTTCTTTTGCGTGTTTATAGGCATCACCAAAATTGAAAATTTGGACGAGTACACAGGCCTGAAAGCTCTGTGGCTGAATAGTAATGGCCTCCAGGCTATAGAAAATTTAGAAAAAATAACAGAATTACGATGTTTGCAACTGCAGGAAAATTTTATTAGAAAAATTGAAGGGTTGGACACTTTATTTGAGCTGCGCACCTTAAACTTAAGCAACAATCGTATCAAGACCATTGAAAACATAAGTTAGTAATCAGTTTGTAACACTAATGTGCTGACTATTTAAGGAAAAGGAACTGTTTTTATTTTAATTCTTTTTGACGCGTTATAGATCGCCTTTCCAAGTTATCCACCTTACAAATGAGTCATAATTTACTTCAAAACTATTCCGACCTGTTGCATTTGGAAACTTGTGATTCTATTTCTGTATTGGATCTATCGTATAACGAACTGGATGATCCAAAAATAATGGAAGTATTCAAAAGAATGAAAAGCCTGGTAATTGCTCAATTTTACACCTATAAATGAAAGGGAAAGTCCCACTTGTTGTAACAAGTATAATTCTGAATTGTGAATACATACTAGATATGAATGGCTGTTGCAATAATAATTGCAGCAAAGCTTCCATATTGAAGAAATCACGATATTTGTAAAATCCATATTAGGCGCCATTTTTGCATAGCTTTCAGCAAGTAGTGCCATTGGTGGCGCCCTCTAGGGTGTGTATGTTTGTGTTCCATGGAGAGCTGAAGCCTTTTATCCAGTAGAGGGCGCTACAATATGTAAGTGAAATGGTGCCTATTTGGGCTTTCTATTTTTATCCAAAACCACGTATTCATGACATTTTATCTAATGATTGGTGGGCTCAATTAAATTAAAATGCAATTTCCATGTCAATCCTAATTTCTCATGCTCTTTAAAATGCCTAAAATCAACTTGGTACAAAGTGGGACTGCCCCTTTAATTTTGAATCTTAATATTTTATAAATGTCTATTTCTGTTAACAATATATAAATTTCTTTTTTTATCTTATGCAGAAAGTTTTAAATTTAATTGGAAATCCAGTGATTAAAAAGATTCAACATTACAGGAAAAGAATTATTCTCAACATAGTAAATTTATATAAATTTGTTAATTGATTGAGTTTAAAAGTGAAAAATCGTTTATCTGAAGCGCCGTTGCTTTGAAAATCTCTTTTTAGAAAAATCTGACGTATTTGGACGACCGGCCTGTGAGTCCTTGTGAAAAAGCATGTGTTCGTGCGTGGTAAATCTTCTCAGTTTTCGGGATAGTTTTATTTAAGAATTAAGGGGGCTGTCCACACTTTTAAAAAATGCATGCTCCTATGGAAATCTCCATGTTAACTAACGGTACATATTAAT
>JAQIXP010002464.1:0-15029 GCA_034700285.1 Proteroiulus fuscus
GCCATAGTTGTGCGCATGTTTTCTGCGCAGAACTACATTGTAACGGTAAAAATCCGCTTTCAAAAGGTAGGTGAATGGGGTTTACAGATATTGTGTCCGCGAGTATAGTTTAAAGTTGTTTTCCTCTTCATCACAATTGATGAATGTAAATTGCGAGAAATATAGCATTACGTATAATGTGTGCAAATCTAAGGTAAAAACGTATTTTTCACACAAAATGTAATTTAGAGACAACCCCAATATTATTCCAGGAAAATTAATGTTGTCAGATAGCAAACCTATGCTCACAACATTCTCGAATGGGATACTTTTGCCATTGTGGTCATAGGCCTACAACACTTCCCTCGCAATATAGACTTGAAGACTACGAGATAGTCCAGGGTTTTTAATCAAATAATAAAAAGCCCCAATTTCTCTGCATGGTACAAAATTGCAGTGTGAGCCAAAGGTCGATTTAGGTCCATATCACGTGTCCAAAAAAAATATAGAAATATAAATTTCAATTAATCCTAAACTCATATTCTACCCAAAGTGAATTTCTTCTACCATAACTTTCAATCAAGACTAAAATGTAATAATAATCTGTGAATGCATGCGTGAAAATGTCTTGTCCTGTCCATCCAGTGGGGAGAGGGTCCAAACCCCTCCCTCGCATCTCTACCCACCCATCCTCTCTCTCTCTCCTCTCATTTTAGTGCAAAGACAATTCACTTAATGGCTTTTTGTAACACACACACACTGCATTGGATCCATCTCTAGCTATTTTCATAATCCATTTAGCCCATTAGTCTTTTGCACACATTCATTGTTTACACATCCATAAACTGCATAAGCATTTTGCCTTTTATTTAATAAACTACTTTTTGCATCAATGAACGCAACAATTGCAATACACAAATGGACACAAAACCATGCAAGGCTTTTGTTGCCCTCCTTATATAACGCCATCCCTATAATATACTATGCATGGGCAGGACTAAAAGCTTGCACATTCACTTTACATGCAAATAAAAATAACTGCAGGTCCCATCCTAATAACTCTTATACTGGACTTGAAAAATGCCTGAAATAGGAGTCAAAAAAGTTTTTAACTTACATTTATGTATTTTATATGCAGAAAAAAGTCAACTAAATTAATGGAATTTGTCATTATGAATGAGAAGAGGGATTAGGCCTAGTCCATTTAAATCATTGAAAGGAAAAAGAGGCATTTTTCTTGGCAATGTGGCTTACCGTATGTACAAAGTCGTACTATCTTAAAGGGATAGTCCCATCACTTTGAAGCAAGTTGAGTTTAGGAACAAGAGCATGATAAATTAGCATATAGATGGAAATTTCAATTGGATTTGAGCCTACCGAACATTAGATAAAATGTCCTGGCTTACGTGGATTGGGATGAAAATAGAAAAATAGCCAAAAAACAATATAGTTTCTAAAATTTGTTAAGGTTCTTCGACCATTGCTCCTCAAAATCGAGAGTCTACTGCACTTGGTGAGTAACTTTGTGGGTTTCTTGTTTAATTAACAACAAGGTTTCCCATAACTCTTATAAGCCAATCCCAATTGGGTAGGTCCCTCATCTTTGTACCGTGGGAACTGTCGTTTGTGATTATAAAGTACAAGTCATACGTTACGTACACACACAAATTAAGACTATTAAATTGGACAAGACTCGAAAATTATTATACCGGCGCTAAAAAAAGCTATTGCAATTATTTAATTTGTTAACCCTCATAAATACAAAAAACGTCACTCCTTATTAAAAATTAAGTACATTACTATAATAAGAAAAAAAGGAAGAGGTAGACCTACATATAAACATTCATCAAATTAAATAATAATAGTAAAAAAAAACTAATAACAAGGTCTGGTTTTTCCCTTTAATCATCCATATAATAATAATAATAGTTAGAAATTGCACACCAAGGAAGGAGTGGAAAACTAAAAGGGAACTGCTGCCATCTAAAGACATATTATTGCAACAACTACAAAAGCTACTGACTGAGCCTCATCTGGGCACCACGAATCAAATATGCAGCATAAGCAAGAGCAATTAGAAAAAGTTAAAAGGGACAGTCCCTTACATATGCTTACAATGTTCATACATGCAAAATGACTTCTAACATGGCTTATCAACCATCGAATTTTTGTCCACATTAGCATGTTTCAAAATTAATAACAATTGAATGGTAACCATGAATTAAATTTAAATTTCTATATATGCTCTTGTTCCTTCCCCCCCCTCTCTTTCTTGCAAAAAATGCTTGAGGTAATGTGGGACTGTCCCTTTAACATTCTACTAGTTAGTTTATTCTCAAACCTACCGGGGAACTCAACATGTATTTTAAATATCAGTTTATCAAATAGGAAATAATATTATGGAAGTTCTATTTGAATTTATTTCTATTTTCAAGAAAAAAATTGTTTTTTGGACAATGTCTTATTCGTTTGATATATCATTTGAATATAAGGCCTATATATACAAGGATGATAAAAAAGCACGTGAGAATGATTGGGTGGCATTAAAAGGAAATAAAACTGTTTAATCAACGGATATCCCTTTAAAAGATATTCATTTTCACAGGTTTATTTGTTTCCTGCTTTCAAATATAGAAATAGACGGACTTTGATTCAGTTAATTAGTGAGTACAATCTGATAGCCACTGTCCACATATTGTTTTTCCTTTAATAACAAAGATTAAATCAAAGTTAATTGGACAAATATGAAGATATGCATTGCTATATAGAGAAATAGCAAGCAATTCTGCAAATTATATTCTCCATAAAAAAACTGCAAACATCTTGCAATCAATAGGCCTACCTGAATGGAACATTTCATAAATTTTAGCGCCATTAATGCATTTTACTAAAATATAACTTAATATATTTGTTGCTGGTCGATAAAAACTGTCATTTTCTAGCGGTCAAGTAAACAAACATGGGCCAATTAGAGCTTGAACAATAATGTACAATGCCATCTTTGATGTTTTCAAAGAAAAACATCAAGTTCAATCTAAGTCAATGAATGTAAACGTGAATGGTATCAAATTATTAATTCTAATTATTATTTCTATTTACAGTTTGGGTTTTGTAAATAATAATAATAATAAGGTAGGATGCCTCAACATCAATCCTTCGTGAATCAAGTTCCATTCAATCCGAGTCCCAGACTCCAGCGGAGATCTTTTAGTCCGAATCTGCACGTTGCAGGGGGTCCTCAGGGTGGTCTCGTGGTGACGCCAGCACGCGTAGTTCACGTGGGGTCAAATTTGAGGGCAGCGCCTGTCGTACACAGGTCAATTACGCCGCCATTAATGATGACCGCCGTCCATTGTCCAACGGCATTGCCATCAGTTACCCAAGGAGCCATTCACGCCAGGGCAGTTTCCAACGAGGGTTCATTGCATCATTTAAATTTCGGCCACCCCGTACAGGTACCAGAAGTGGACAGGGAATCCGTGGACACGGGAATTGCCACCCAACCATCCATTCACCCCATGCACGTGCAACGCAAGGCCATTTACGTGTATTCCACTGACCACTACGATCCAGAGGGAGGAAATGAAATTTCAACACAGATCCATTTTCAAAGAATTTTTAAAAGCAGGAAAATCATCGGAATGTTGGACTTGTCTCCATTCATAATTTCTGCCAATAATATTCAAATAGGACTATAATTTTTGAGATATATTTCCTGCACCAAGACTATAGACTCAAAATTGTAATCAATTTAGAAAGAAAATTAACAATTAAATAACCATATAGGCTACGGTATAGTTTAGGAAAACATCAATGCCATTCGCAAGTTTTAATTACCGTATCAACTTATATCAGATCATCTATACTCTATATCTATACTCTGTCTCACCTTAAGTTGACCAATTTTTACGATAGGAATACATTAAGCAGACACAGGCTAAAAATGGTTCAACTTAGGGTGAGACAGAGTATACAGGTATACCGTAAGTTCTTTTTAATATCCCATTGGTTATAACCAGGGGGCAGGCTGGAGTCCTCTGGCCCCCATCATGACTAACCAGACCTTTACAACTGTCTATAGTTACATAACTAGCCTTATCCAAAAATTCAATATATAATTTTTTTATTAGTTCTTATTGGTTTGTCTGCCAACATACCAATAGGCCAATTTGGTCCAATGTATATTAGACCATTAAAAAAAAAGTGTATTGACTCATCCTTAATTAATGGATCACTTCTTTAATTATGGTTTTCGGTTTCTCCCTTGACTAAATTGTAATGGTAAACGAAAGCCACAGCCTTTTAGGTTATGCCACTGACTATCCTTACAGCTTTTCCCATCATTCCACGAATTATTTTAAAACCAGTCTGAAGCTTTCAAAAATAATTGTGCTTTCGTAGAAGATAAACAAAATAGGCTAGTATTAATAGCAATGGACGAGCATGCTGAAATTTTGCTAAACAAATTGTACCATATCATTTTGACTCTAATGTCATTCATAAATAAAAGAATCCTATATTTATTACTATTATTTCCTACAGGGTCAGAAATCTAATTTGCTTCACGCCCATTCATAGATATTGTAGATATAGGTTATGGTATGTATAATCTTAAACTAGGTGATGCAAAAACACGCCACCATAACAGTATAGTTGGATTATACTAGTCTTAAAACTATTGTGCAATTTCGTCAACGGCTTAACCTGAACTTGCAGCCATTATTTTATCGATTATATGAACGCATGGCTTAATAATACTGCCATAACTTACTCGTTAGTCAACTGAATGACAATAAAGCTCCCATAAATAGCGCAATGACGAAAATTCCAAGAATTTGTAATCATACCTTTGTGTGTTCAAAGATTTCCCTGGTGCTCCTTGATCGGCCCAAATACAAGAAATAAAATTCAGTTTCATTGCAAGTGATGGATCAGTTCTCTTTGATACAGCAACTGTATCGTCACTACGTACAACTGGAAAACTTCTAATCTTCTTCATTTACGCGAATTAATTACTTAGCAAACACTTTTACCTATAATAAATTTAAACTAGCGCAAATTCATACGAGCACATGGACGCGTAATGGCAGACAGGAATGATGAAACAAGTGGTTGTTCACTATGGCGCTCTATATTTGGCGCACGTTTCAAAAAAAAATCCTGGAGCTGTCCATATATGACGTTTGCTGTTAGGTGGTTGGGTCATATTGCCAAAAGTTGACCAATAAGGGGTCAATATATCACTATTTAATTGACTATCCCGATTTAATTGGGATTATCCTATTAAAATTGAAAATTTTGACGAGCGTTCCCAAAAAATTTGGAAAATTTGACAAACATTCGCAAGAAATTTAAAATTTTTAAAAAGATGACGTCAACAATAGGGGTGAGTGGTTCCTTTCTGTAAATGTTGACAAAAGTTGACAAAGGGGTGGGTGGGTCCTAAAATCGATATTTTTTGTAAACGTCATTTCTGGATAGCCTTTAAACTAAATAAATATTGATTATATTCCTTACTTGCTCTTTTTATTACAGAAATTTAATAATTAAAATTAGAAGCTTAACTTCAACTTCAAGAAAGCTAGGATCTTAATCATAACTGGATTTATCAGAACAATGCATGTTTTTAAAAGTTTGTTTCACCAACTATACATTGTAGTCTTAAGATTTCAAACCCTAATTTGTCAATCAAATTAGAAAAAATAGCTTCCAACTTTCCTTAAATAATTAACATAAAAAGTTTTTATCATTAATAATTTTTATGAAAACTATAAAACACAAACTGCAAGCACTTTTATGGGTTTACAACAAAAAAGATTACACCTTAGCTCATTTCACCTTTAAATAAAATATTTATGCAATTGAACAGGAATTTTTGGTGTCAATTTTAACAAAAAAAAAAAAAAAGAACAAAAAGGTCTTAAATCATATCAATAATTGAACAAGCCTTTACACTGAGACAAAACTTAGAAAGTATTGATGATGACTAACTGATAATCGGATGCTTTAAACAGCACAAGAAAGTTCGAGCCGGGAAACACCAGATACAACGGAAAGTAATAACTTTAAAAGTCAAAAGGAAATAGGACTCCATGGCTAAAACTTGAAATGCCAAACTTTTAATTTTTGCACTCCTTATATTTGAAAACTAGCAAAAAACTAAACAATGGATGGCTACAGCATAACTTTGTTTGTGAGAAAATAAACCTTAAACTAAAACTTTGTGACAAAAAGTTTAAGCAAATATTAAACAAAAACTGTAACCATAAAAATACAACCATTAAGCCTGTCATTTGAAAATTATTCAGATAATCTTCAACATAAGGTCAAAATTTCAGCTTAGAAGAATGGAATAATGTGAAATATTTATTGGCTATATATACCGTTCATTTTCTCTTGTTGACCTGTCTATCTTCCTCTCGCGTCAATCATGTTGCTTTCGTCCCGCTTGCACCATTTTCCTTGAGATTATTTTTTTGTCCGGACGCTTGTTCACGTTTGGATTTTGCATTACATTCCATCCCTTCGCTCTGTCGATTTTCTTCGGAAACCTGCAATGTCTTTGGTAAGCACGATTTTTCGTTGCCGGCTTTAGGTGGACTTTCCACGCCTCCATTAACAACTGCAAAGCTCACAATTTTGTTAATTTCAAAGAAAACATATAGATATTTCTTCCAAGAAGTAATTTGAAAAATTTCAAACACTCGCCTTTTATATCTTCGGTTACATCCTTCCACTTTTTCCCGGTCCGATTGACAGCGTCTTGGAAAATTCTGGTTTCCTCGTCGAAAACTTGGTTGAAATTCTTGCCATCTCCAACCATAAACATAGCCTTGAACTTGTTGTGCAAATAATCAGCCTTCTGACGTATTACGCCGCTGCTCTTGAATTTACGACACTAGATATTTGGGGAAATTGAAAGTAAAACAATGAAAAACACTTAACTTGAAGCGAAGTACTTTAACCAATTAAAGCGCGAAAAAGAATCTTTACCTTGCGAATAGTTATAACCAAATCGGGGTTTTTCTTCAGCATTAATGGAGAAATCGTCATATTATCTAATTCGATCATGGCTTCCAGGCATTTGTCGATGTCCTTGCATTTTACATAAAATAAAAGTTAAGTAATTACAGATAAAAAGCAAAAAAATGGCACCTATGCAAAGGATCATAAGGTGTCAAAATTATTCCTGAAAGTGCTTTCATGTTAAAACTATGAAGTGAAAACAAACTGCATTGGATAATATCGAGGATGTATAACAGGCTCAGACACCTCGTTAAGAATAAGCATGTTTTTGGAAGGTGGTGACATCTCATGTAAATGATATGGGAATTCCGAAAGCGGTTAGTTCGCTTTGAAAGCGATTTTCGGAAAAATCCTCTCACCAGGTGCCAATCTTTACTATGAAGGTATTTAATACAAGTTTTCTCACAGTTTCCCATACTTTTACGGGAAAACGGTTTCAACAATAATTCTGACTTTCTAATATGAGCTATGAGTGCCATAAAGCTTGTTTTTAAAAAATTGACAGTGGGGCACACAATTTGTCCTCAAGTGATAAATATCTCAGATTCTGGCTTACTTGAACTCCAACAATAAGATTTTCTTTGATGTTGGTAATCAGGGTGCGAATCCTAATTTCAATCTGCATAACTAAGGACGAATAAAATTGATAAATCAATGAAAAGAACCTAGGAAATTGAACCCAGGTTTCACGAATGCCAGGTAGAAAAGCAGATTATATAACTCAAAAACGTACATGACATTTTATCTCTTTTCTTTTTCTCGTATTTTTCTCTCTTTTTTCGTTCCTTTTCTTCTTCCTTCTCGGCACTAAATGAAGGGCAATATTATTACCAAAGCCATCAAATAATGCAAATTTAAAGAAAAAAAATGAAATTTAAAAACAGCAATGAAAATATTGATAAGTACTTGCATTTTTTTCTGAAGCTTAGAAGCAATATGTTCGTCGGGAACGTACTCCCCCGTTTCTATCTTTCGCTTCAACTGAAGAGCGTTGCTATCGACGGCGGTAGCACGTCCTATAGTTTCATCTAGCATAGTTATCTATAGACATTTTTACGAGGAAAATATTAAGTGTACAGCACCTTCATTATAAAGGGTTTACTATTTGCCAGTGGCAAGTCATAACTTACGTCGTTTTTCTTGTTCCGAGTGTCATTGCCAAAATTATTTGGAATAGTTCCTGGCTGATCACCTTCTCCGTTCTCCTTTCCGGCCCCATCGTCCATGTGATTTGCCGTAATTTCCTTTTTAATTGTTGTTTTGTTGTTTTCAGTCAGAAACTTGCCGATCGAGATGTTATCTTTTGAAACTCCAACAGTTTCCTAAGTTCCAGAAAACACAAATTACAATCTGATTACTCGTATTTAGTGGGAACAGTCCCTACTGTGATTAAAAATAATTACTGCTGTAGTTTCGGTTGCCATTGGTTTCGCTGATTCCACAACCGAAACATCTTTTACAGGTTCTATGGATTGCATAATTATGGGTTGTGGGACACTATTTGGCTCAACTTTTACACTTGTCTCGTCATTGGTGCGAGCCTTTATTATTCTGCCACTTCTCGTTGTCTTAAATGAATTTTGATCTAGCACTGGGATTTCTCTTGGTTTCAACCTATAAATACAAGCCAGTTTTAAGAATAGTTTAGAAAATGTCCAATATTCAAAAACTATTTTTTTTTGTATTTGAAAATTGCCCATATCAATTGAACATTAATTAACTCACTCATCTTTAGCTTTAGGCAAAACGGATTTGCTATCAACATCGTGCTTCAATGGCCGTCCCCTTTTCCTAGAAACCAGCTTTTCAACTGTCTTTTCAACGTGACGGTCTTCTTAAACAGACATTATAAAAATTCAAAAAAACTTCAAAGTCTTGCAATAAAAAACTGAAAAATATCAAAACCAATTTGAAAAAATACAATGAAAAATACATACTTTCGTGTTCTGGCGGCATTTGATCACTATTTAATTCCTCTACTTCAGCTTTTATTTTCATTTCAGGTGCAGAAGCAACACTATCAGTTTGAAGATTTGAAACAAACGAGTCCTCTATGTCGATGCAGGTGATTGGTAGTGTACGCGCCTGCACTAAAAATCCTAACTAAAAATCCAATTCAAAAATTTTGGAGCACTTTGAGCTGATATTCAATTCTAAATTAGCAAAATTCAATAAAATAAATAATACTATTTACCCTTCGCCTTCTGAACATTCCTTCCTTTACTTGTGACCTCTAATAACCCAAAAAAGACCACAAATTTAGCGCAATGCTCACCAAAGCAGTTTCGATTAATTATCTTAGTTGATATTATTAATTGCTTTAAACTGAGAGTTGCGATCATAAGGTTTAACGCTTTTTATGCAACGGTACAGTACCAATAGAAAATTCAATACAGGAAAGGGTATTGCATAATAAGGAGGAAAGCTTCCACACCATCCAAACAAATTTTTAGAGATTAAGTAATCTACTTGAACTCAAAAAAGCATGATCAATAAGTCCATGCTAGAATTTCAAATTATAGGATTAAAATAAGCAGCCAAACAGTTTAGAATGAAAATTAATTTATAAAATCCAGCAACTATGTTAGAATTACAGAACAAATTAATGCATATCTCATACACTTCCATGCTCACATTCTTCCTATGATGTTTTAAGATGATTAAGATTTAAGATGATTAATTAAGATTCCTTACGGTTATTTTTAATTTTGGTGCAAATAGAAAAACTATCATACCTGCGGCGAGACAACAAATCTAGCTGACATTTGAAGATTTAGCTCCATTTTCTAAATACAAATTTAGTAAATTTAAATAAATATCGTAGCTCCCTTTAGCAGTACCAAACACAAACACAGCTTATATGAGCCTACCTGAGAAGAGTGCAGTTTCCCCCCTTTATTTCCTATTGACCGTTTCTCTATTTTCTTTACAATAGGTTTTTCCTCGTTTTTATCAACAGTGGGATTTACTGCTACGTCTACATTTTTTCCGGAATTGCATACACTTGGAACTTCCTATTGATTAATGTAAATTACAGGTAATTAGATTACATCTAGTGATATTTAAGCAGAAGCAAACCATGCTTATAAGTGCTTACCTGAGAAGTGTTTGGTTTTTCTATTCCCTTGGATCTTTTCTCTATCTTCTTTATAGCAGGTTTTTCCCCTTTTATGTCAACAGTGGGATTTACAGTTATCTTAACATGCGGATTTTCACCAGACTTGCATCCACTCGGACCTTCCTATAAATTAATTTAAATTACAGGTAGATCGATAACCATAAACTATAAATTTAACGAGTTAAAAACATACATTGGCCTTCGCAGCGATTATCTTCTTGCAAAAAGTCGTCTCAATATCCAATTTTAATTTCTGCTAAAAGAAAAAATTGCTTTTAAAACGCAAAATTAATAAAGCCTAAAAATTCAACTCCAGGAACTTGCTTTTGAAGGCCTGCCTCGTCGCCTTTGCAGCTGCAATCGCCTTCTCTCTTCGATGGCCTTCTCTTTATCGGAATCACTTTCGGATGAGGAATGGCTTGCGGGAAGTTGTTTCCTTTCCACTTTCAAATTGGGTTTATGCATAATTTCATATAAACCTTCGTTAAACCCTTTTCTTTTTTGCTCTTTTCCATATGTATCTTTAAACTTGGCATAAGGGAACAAATCTTTAGGATTTAAGATGCCCCTGCAAGCAAAATCAGGGGTTAAAATTCCATACAATGTCATCTATTCTTAAGTTTTTAGATGTCAGGAGCAATCGCACAACCCTAAGAAACTCATTTAGGATCGTCGGCAGCGTCCTTAATAATCTTGGGCAAACACATAATTTCCCAGAATATACTTCCTCTGAAAAATTCTAGTCGCCCGTTTGATGAACTAGCTTACACCAAATTTACATTGGCCAGCCTACATGAGATTTAAAAAATTCAAAGTAATTTAAAATGAACTTACATTTCGTGGGTGCCAAAGAAAAACACGGGAATCTTGTGCTTCGGATATTGTTTTCCAGCAAGACAAGTTTGATCGACCTAAATGCCAATAAAACATAATATATTTTATGACACATTAGAATCCAAACAAAGGGCTGACAACCATAGCCTAAGATCCTCTCCCAAAATCAACCAAAACAGTGACTGCTAAAAAGTACCGTATCTTAGAAAAGATCTATTAAGTTTTATAGATTTGAGTTAGCAATGATTACCTGTACATCATCTTAATAATGTACACAACCCTTGAAAAATGCATATATAATTCCAGAAAAACAAAATGTGATTCTCTGAATTTTTGAAAACTTTTAAGATTTACATTTTTAGAGGCAGTCAGAAGGTATAAATACAAATCCCAAAAAGGTTTGCAATTTGGCTAAAGAAACGCTTTATTATATATTAAAATAATTATTTCATTGACACCAAAGAAGTTCTAAACTTATCACCACTTGGAAAACCTATCAATGCAGATATACATGTCATTAATACAAATATTTATAAAAACAATAAAGATAAAAGTATGACTTACACGTGCAGGCCATGGTGGATAACCCTTTATTTTGGCAAATACCAGATCCCCATGCTTGTATAAGTGCTCCTTTTCTTTTACCATTTCGCTACGTCAATCTTTAACTCAGTATTTGATATTTGCTAGGTTAAGTAATATTACTGTATTATTAACCATCTAAATTCAAATGTGAACAGGTGATTGATGCCAAGGATGATGTGCACCTTTGAGAGCTGATTGTTCTCAAGTACGACTGATCTATAAATTTAAACCAATGAAATAGCAATTGGTAATTAAAATCACGTACACTCATTACTCTTAATAAACTTTAGTCCTTTAAGATACTTTTAAAGTAATGTCGCAAAAGAATTAATTACCTGACAAACAAAACGATGGAAAATGAAAATCTGAAATTCGGATTCGGCTGTTTGAATGCAGTATCAATGCAGAAATAAGTAATGGTTTAGAAGTGAGGCCAAATAACAGCATCTGCCGCCATGTTGGAATTCAAATGCAATGTTCTCTGTAGAAAATCACCCAGATTCATGACTATGCATGGAATAAGCTAAAGATTCGATTAAAGGGGAATTAGTAACATATTCGTCTAGCAAATAGCCATGTCATCAACAAATTGTTTGGCAATAATTGCTTGGCATAACAAAAAAAACATGAACTCATTTGCTATGCTTCTACAACCTTGGACGTCCAAGACCAGACGACTGTCATGTTCAAGATGTCTGCAAAGCTGGGATGTGAGTTGAAATTTTTAGGAGGGTTGCACAAGTACTTTGAATTTATCCACTTACACTACGTTTCTGTAATCCAGTTTTGTCGCTCTAAGATCATATAGATAGTATATTACTGTTACTATTTAAGCAGTTTTAAAGTGTATGGTAGTCCTAATCTGGTATTTCCATATTTGGAATATCTTGGATTCTTGGACCTGTGATTCGACCTGTGTCTTGGACTTTGGAGCTTAGACAAGGTAAAAATAAGGTCCATGTTCTTTTGAAATACACATTTATTGAATGTGTCACTATGATTGAAAGTAGATTGCTTGTATGTCTACCTATAGCCTGGCTTAATTAATTCTAGTTAAACGTGTTTGTGTGGATGCACTTGTTGGGAAGAACAAAAAATGGAAATAGATACTGCACTTCCACAAATTGTCACGATAGAATGGCACATGATGGACAAACAGAAATTCTTTCCACTAAGTATGCTAAGTTCGTTTAGCATTCGTTGCTTCCTGTATCCATTCATCGTGATCAAAACCCGTATTCAAGTTCAAAGGCAAAAGTCCATTT
This sequence comes from Proteroiulus fuscus, assembly GCA_034700285.1. Classification (NCBI taxonomy): domain Eukaryota; kingdom Metazoa; phylum Arthropoda; class Diplopoda; order Julida; family Blaniulidae; genus Proteroiulus; species Proteroiulus fuscus. The sequence continues at coordinate 12,808 of JAQIXP010002464.1, forward strand.
ATTCCGGAACTCTGGACGCCTTTCGTAAGACTTTAAAATACGAAGGTTTTTCTGCCCTGTACAAAGGATTTCTCATCAACTCCATCCAAGTAGCTTCGGGGATATTCTACGTCACGACGTACGAGAATGTACGACATTTGTTGGTGACCAAAACTGACATGCGCAACAAGCATACCCGAGCATTGATTGCCGGCGGTTGTGCCTCCCTTGTCGGTCAAACATTCGTCGTACCTGTGGACGTCATTTCGCAGCACATCATGGTCCTAGGTCAGCGTGATCGACATAAAACAAATATTCGAGTGGTCAATCCGCTCAATATTGAATTCCAATCGAAAAGTAGGTTGGACATCGCCTTAGACATAACGCGGACTTTGTATAGGAAGGAAGGGTTACGTGGATTCTATAGAGGATATTTTGCTTCCTTAATATATTTCATTCCTGGAAACGGGGCATGGTGGGCCTTCTATTCTCTATATTCAGGTAAACTTGGATTGATTTGCGTTGATTTGAAGAATCAGTTGGATGGATATTAAATACTTTTTTTCTTGGATTTAGATAATTTGGTTCATTTACTACCTCTGTGGTTTTCCCACCTGGCTATTCAATGTATAGCTGCTCCTCTCAGTGGGATGACATCAACTTTACTTACAAATCCTTTGGATATAGTGCGCACCAGATTACAGGTAAGAAAGTGCTTCATTGGAATTTTTATCAGGAGTTTATTATTTCAATTCAATTCAGTTCAGTACCCTACATTCAGCATATCATGTGCCATTTGGGGTCCCCCATTTGGTTATTCCACTATCAGGAAGAGATTCCCAAGTCAGAAGTGACTTAAACATCATTGTTAAATTGAATTCCTATCACTTGTGAACTATTTTTAGTAAGATTATTCCGATGTCATATAAAACACAAAAAAAGACCTATAATCAGGGTGTTTGGAAAACCTGGAAATGTTAGGGATATCACTATTGTCAGGGAAATTTCTTGTGTGTCTGGCAAATCAAAATTATTTGACAGGTTTTTTTTTATTTGGCCATATTTATTTAAATCTTTCCATAATGTGCATTGTTTCATAACTAGTTATTTGGGATAATAATAACCCCCCCTCTTGAATTGGATTAATGCTGAAATTAAAGATAATAAACATTAATTAGTATACCGGTACAAGGTTTTGCTACATCATTACTTTTTGTTTTTACTAAGTACCAGTCTGAATTTTTTTGTGATTTTTAGTTTGCATGTTGCACATTTATTCTGCCCAAACAATTTAATTTTAAATATGGTTTCTGATAGAAAAATTCCTTATGGTTTGAAATTTGTGAAAAGTTGTCTGGAAAACCTGGAAATGGCAGGGAAATTTGTTAATGGATTTGACCAAACACCCTGAATAATGAACATTCGTTCTGGTTCGAATTTCCTTCAGGTGATTGTTAAAAATGAATTCACAGCTTAAGTCAAAGTATATGTTAAGATATTATCATTATTGTATAAGTTTTACCACATGCTTGTTATGATTTCAAAAGTTGTTACTGAATGAGAATATTTCTACTTAAAATTCAGGATACCCCTTCCTCCACCTGGTGTACAATTGCATACACTTCAGCTTCCTCCCTCCCTATGTATCCACGTGAATTATACACAACCCCTAACCAATTAATAATAATTTTAGGTGCAACGCCTAAACTCTTTCGTCGGGACTTCGCGTATTTTGTGGGAAGAAGAAAGATTAGGCATTTTTACTAAAGGTCTGTCAGCTCGTCTAGTCCAATCAGTGGCCTTCTCTTTTATGATTATTTTAGGATACGAAACCATTAAACGATGGAGCGTACTCGATGACTATAAACATCAAGTAAGATGGTAACCAAATGCAATCTTAGGACAATATAATTTTGTTGTATGGCGAGGATATGACTATTCTTTTTAGAAAAAAAGTTGGAAATGGCATTTAAAGGCAATTGCCTAACTGCCCTTTCTTCAAATTAGAATTTAATTGCCATTTCTGGTTCATCTGCAAATTTCAAAAGTTATCAACTTAAATGGAAAATGCAACTTTTTTAGTTTAACCATGTATAAATCATAAAAAATACCTTTTGAGTTTTAAAAGAAAAACAAATTAGTTTAGAAAGTTATTTTCTTTTTAATTATTTAAGGTGGGGCGTCCCACGTCATTAGTTGGAATGGAAGCCAACAGATGGCGCTCCCAAATTTGCTGGGAGTCA